>CAUYSK010009946.1:0-20398 GCA_963575035.1 Avahi laniger
GCTGTCCAATTAATTTCTTTCTATTTTTGGTAGAGACGGGGTCTCGCTCTTGCTCAGGCTGGTCTCGAACTCCTGAGCTCAAACAATCTGCCCGCCTCGGCCTCCCAGAGAGCTAGGATTACAGGCGTGAGCCACCGTGCCCGGCCTGATTCTTAAGTTTATAGGAAGTGAAGAAAGTTGACATATAGTCTTCCCTGATGAATCCAGTCCACAGACAATCACTCAGTCTACCCCGATGTCTCCTTCCTCTGAGTTTCTACTGTAGTATATCAGGGCTACACAGTCTAACCCTTATTAGTCTCCTGATGGTGAGTTCTAGTAAGGCACGGTTCCATGTATTAAATCCTATCTCAGCCCCCTCCCCAACCCACCCCAGCCAAATCCCAGGTCTAGGCATTTGGTGTGGACTCAGTTAATGCAAGTTGACTGAAGGAGGAAGTTGCTCAGGAACTCTACAGCCATCAGTAAGAGTTGTGTTCCCCTTTTACTTTACAAAGAAAAGGAAGGTCATTTGGCAAGAATTTTCTTACGTACCTTCTCCCCTCCAGCACGTACAGCTAAAATTGATTCATGTTGACTCATCCTTGAAAAATTGAAAAGTATAACTATTAAATATATTAAAATTTAAATCAGGTGTACAACCAAAGACATCATTAAAAAGTTAAAGACAAGCCACAGACCAAAGATATTTACAATAAAGAATTAGCAACCATAATAATAATAATTTTTAAAACCCTATGTAACATAAGAAAACAGATAAATGGCCCAATGGAAAAATGAAAAGTAGAAGAAAGAGGAAGAGAGGTAGGTAGATGAACAAAAAATTTACAAAAGAAAGAACCCCAAATGGCCAAAAACCATGACAAATACTCAAGCTTATGAATAACTGGGGATGTGCCAACAAAAACTATAGCCCCTCACATGGGATAAAATTTAAAAGTCTGAAAAAAACCCAGAAAATGGTAACACTCATACACAACTAATGGAAGTACATGTTGTTATATCCACTTTGGAGGACAAGTTGGCATTACCTAGTAAGGTTGAAGGTGGGTAACCCTGGGAGCCAGCAATTGCACTCCAAGAGAAGTTCTTGTATATGTAATAAGAAGGCACATAAAAACTTTTTACAGCTTTGACTTTATTATTTAAAATTTTTTTCACTTTTTTTTTTTTTTTGAGACAAGGTCTCGCTCTGTTGCTCAGGCTGAAATATAGTGGTAAGATCATAGCTGATAGTAACCTTGAACTCCTAGGCTGAAGGGATCCTCCTGCCTCTGTCTCCTGAGTACCTGGGACTACAGGCACAAGCCACCACACCTGGCTAATTTTTAAATTTTTTGTAGAGATGGGGTCTCACTATGCTGCCCAGGCTGGTCTTGAACTTCTAGGCTCAAGTGATCCTCCTGCCTGGGGCTTCCCAAAGTGCTAAGATTACAGGCATGAGTCACAGCACCAGGCCACAACTTCGATTTTAAAAATAAAAGCTTTAAAACAACAACCGGCATGTTCATCAACAAGAAAATGAGGAAAAAGTATGATATATTTATTCAATAGAATGTTGAATAAATATTCATGAAATGAATGAAAATGAATTAACTAGAGGTAGATGTATTAACATGGATAAATCTCAAAAAAAATGTTAAGCAAAAAAAAAAGTAAATCACAGGGTAATATGTACAGTAGACCATTTATACAACTTTTTAAGTCATGTAAACATATTGTACTTTATATTGTTTATGGGAACACAGTTGTAGCAAAAGTATAAGACTGTGCATGGGAATGAAAAATACCACATTCAGGACAGTGGTTGTCTTTGGAGAAGAAGGAGGGCACTGGAATCAGACGGTGGTGCTATAGCAGGTTCTTCACTGTGTCTGTAATATTTTATTTCTTCAATATATAAAGTTTAATATGTTTAAAAAGAGGAAGGGAAAATCAAAATCCCCTAAGAGTCTTCCGTATATTTATTGAAAAATATGTAAGTTTTCTACAGGACACTTTTGTAAATCTTAGGAAAAGTTATCCCTGCCCTTCAGCAAATGTGATGCCACGGAGGCATGGCTTAGATGCTGTGTTAGTAAAAATGTCCCTCTTTCCTCCAGGTGGACACAGCCCCACATCAGGGCTATGACTTGGAGAGCAGAATGCCCCTCTAAGCCAGGGGTCGGTCCAGATCAGGACATAACCAACGCAACCATCTGTAGCAGCCCTGACTCTGTACATCAAACAAACGCTTTCATCCTCTCCTTTCTTGCATCTCAGAGTCAGAGCGAAGTCTCCTTCCTGGTGCCTAAGGCAAACCCCTCCAGCTGGGCTGAGTTCATTTTCTCCACACTCCTCTCTCCTTTTTCCCTCATTCCTGCAGCTTCAGCCTCGCTTCCCTTCTAGCCCTTTCTCCAAGCCTTTGACCTGTGTTTCTACTTGCTGCTACTCCACGTCTCACTGCGGTCTGGCTTCCTCGTCCCCTGTGTCACTGAGATGACTGTCACACACACAGTCATCAAGGCCCTCCTAACTCCCAACAGCAGAAAAACCACTCTGCAGTTAGTTCTCAACTTCACTTGATCTTTGCAGTATTTGACATCTTCCCTATGGAAACTCCTCTTGTGGCTTCTGTGACATTATTCTCTCCTGGATTTTTTCCTTTTGGCTGCTGGGACCTTTGTCTGTTTTACAGACTCTTGTTCTACCACACTGCCTGTGAGCGTTAGTATTCCTTCCTTACCCAGGTTTTCTTCTCATTCTTTTTGATTCAAGTAGTTTCAATAGTCATTTAACAAAAATTTATTGAACACCTACTCCATGCCAGGCTCTCTTCTCAGTTCTGGGGATAAAGCAGCGAAAAGGCCCTGTCCTCATGGACCTTACACTGTAGTGAAGGGAGACAGCAACAATTTAAAAATCAGATCTGTAATAGTTACGTGGTGATAGTGCTATGGGGAAGAACAAAGGAGAGTAGTAGTGCAAAAGGAGGGCATGGATTCGTTTTATAGCAAATGGTCAGAACAGTCTCGTTGAAGTTGACTCTGGGGCTGAGACCTGGAGGGAGTAAGAATTGTGAACCATGTAGGTATCTGGTGGAAGATCATTTCCTACAGAGGAAACAAAAGTGCAAAGACTCTGAGGTAGGAGTGTTCCTGTGTGGATATGTTGAGTTTGAAGTGCCTATTATGCATTCAAGAGGAACTGTCAAGGCAGTTGGGAAAATTAAGTGTATGGTATCTATTAGAAATCAACGTGGAGATATGAAGTGGGTGCTTGAATTTATTCAACAAATGTTTATGGAGCACCTGGAATTCCATCTCTGTTAATAGCAGAGTAGTTCATATTCGATTAACTCTTCTGCAAATGACAATTATGAAAATTAAAATTACAAAAATGACCTAAAGGCATTAAAGAGTGACCAAACTAGAAACTAGAGAAGAGTTGACACTTGGAAGAGGGAATGACACGGGATGAGTTTCCTGGTTTGTTTGTTTTTTAATGACTTTTTGCCTGAGGACAGACGACAGTCAGCTCCAAGCTAGGATAGTTAGAATTTGGACAGGAGTCCATAATTTTAATTAATTGATTTGAGGAATTAGAAGACAGAGCTTGAGGCTATCACATCTATCATAACTGGAAAATGGTTGTGGTGGTGGGTATCTTAGAAAGGAGAGAACCACAGAGAAGCCCCAAATTCTGGGCATAAACTTTCCCACATCTCTTGCTGACCTCTGAATTATAAACATGTGGGGCAGATGTCAAGAAGCCTAGATAATGATAAAATAACTGAGCAGAATTTTTAATGTCTTACCACCATAGAGGAGAAAGAGTTTGGAATTTTAGTCTAGCCATGTTAACTGGTTAGTAAAACAAAAAATTAAAAACTTTTCAGAGGAACATAATAGAAACCAGTGTCTACAATGTATCACTCATAATGTGTAGGTCACAATTCAAAATTACTGTATGATCAGAAAAATGTGACCCATATTCAAGAGAAAAGGCAATCAATAGAGATTGAACCTAAGATGATGCAAAAATTGGAATTAGGATACAATTATTTTAAACTAGCTATTTTAATTCTGCCCAAGGAAATAAACAAAAATATGATCATAATGAATAAACAGAGAGGAAAAGAAACTACAAAAAGGAACTCAAAGAAAATTCTAGAAGTAAAAAATACAAAATCTAAAATTAACAATTCACTCAAGGAGTTTGACAGAAGATTGGGGATGGCAGATGAAAGTCAGTGAATTTTGAAGATAAGCCAATAGAAATGATCAGAACTGAAGATAAGAGAGAAAAGGATTGAAGAAAAGTTAATAGAGCCTCATTGACCTCTGAGTCAATATCAAAAATTCTAACATAGATATAATTGTAATCTCCAATGAAAATAATACAGAAAATTTTTTAGAAAAAAGTAGCTGAAATTTTATCCAAATTTGGTGAAAGACATAAAGTTACAGATTCAAGAATCTTAGTAAACTCCAAGCAGGGTAAATACAAAGAAAACCATACCTAGACACATTTTACTCAAACTGCTAAAAGCAAAAGAAGCCACAGACACTTCACACACATATCCAAAATAGAATTTACCCTTTTCCCTCCAAAGTTGCTCCTCCTCTTGTATTTCCTTTCTCAAGGAATGATGCTACCTGCCACATTCTCCTACAAGAGGGAAGCCTGGGATCCCTCTGGATTCATTCTTCTCCTTTCTGTTTTACCTCAGTGGGGCACTGACTCCATTGCCTACACCTCCACGCAGCTCAGACCCCTTTCCCCTCACCCAGCTGCTGTCTGACTTCAGTCCCTGCTCATTTATAGCCTAGGAGTCTCCTACACCGGCATCCTGCTCTCTTCTCTTTCAGCTGCCAGAATGGTTATTTTAATCCCACTTCCCAATTTAAAATCTTCCGGTGTTTTTCTATCCCTTTGGAATTAAAGTTTCTGCACCTTAGCATAACCTAAAAGGTCCCTCCAGATCGAAGTCCTTCCAACATGTCCAGCCTGAGTTATACCAAATTATTTGCAGGTTTCCAAGGTATCACACCTCTATGGCTTTGCCAATATTGATCTTTTTTTTGTGGAAGGTTCTTCTTCTCTTGTTTCCCTGGCTAACCTGCACTCATCCTTTCATGCTCAACTCAAGCATTACCTGCTCTTGGAAAGCCTCCCTAGCCCCTTTCCCCAGGTGGAAGTGGATGTCCCTTGCACCTCTGCCTTGTGGTGCTGTGGTGTCCTGTGCTTACTTACCTTTATTATATTAATATCTGGTGTTCCACTGTACTCTCGTCATTGATTTTCTTTTATGATCAGGTCTTATTCATCTGTAGATCTCCAGAAATATTAGGTGCAACTATTAGGTGCTCAGTGTTTGTTGAATGAGCGAAACCTGAGTGAAACAGAGTTTGAATTGATTACCTATATGGAGCCTATCCATGTCTTAGCCACCAAGTTCTTCTTTTGCCATAATAAACCTTCTCCAAATAAAAATATCTAGGTGAGAAAATCAGAAAAGAACCTGAGACAAAGGCCCAAGGAGAGGAACTTTGTGTACATGCTTAGGTTAATGGGACCCAACGGCAGTGAGGCAGCTGGGCTTATTTTCCCACCAAGGGCTTGAGTTGGGCTAAATGATTCACCTCCCCAGTCTTGTATGATCATTAGGACATGAGTAGATCAATAACTAGCTTAAACCAGGAGAGTGATCTTTGTCAGTGAAACCGTTTTTGCCCTCCTCTCGGCTATAGGAGATAGACTACCCTGCTTTGCTTTTTATCCCACTTTTTTGTGGAATAGTACTCATGCCCACCATCCGTATCCCTAGGGTTCTTAACTCATTTGCCAAAACAAAGCCTGAATTTCTCCAAAATTATTGTCTTTTGTTCGCAATCATTTTCAGCTCATCAGCATCATTGATTTCAGGTCTACCCTGAAGAGAAGACTACAGAGTTGACACTACACAAATGATTCTCACTGAACTTAGAGACCAGCTCAAACCAGGAAAGATGGGACCAGCAGAAAGCTCTGGTTCTCCCAGCCAAATGTATGTAAGTCACCTTTCACTTTGCAGGGAGGCCTCTCCTGCGACGTCACCCACCCCCACATCAGCTGTCCTCTTGCACGTTCCTGCTCGGGCTTCCGCTCCCTCGTCCGTCATCTGAGGCTGGTTGAGCACAGGGGTGGAGACTGGGTAAGCCAGCTCTTGCCTCTGCCCTCACTGGCTTATGCTAGTCCTCTGCTCTGTGGCCTGGTGTTTTGCTTTCTATCTTTCTTTCCATCTTTTCTTTCTTTTCTATCGTCTCGATAACACTTCTCTTATAAAGGTTACATTATGACCCCTACTTGAAAGATACGCACAAATTTTATTTCTGTTGCTGCAGCTAATTACTGCATTAGTGCTCTCTGTAGGTGCCTCTTGGCCAGCCCAGAGTTCTCAACCTGAATTCACTTAATAGATCCCATAGGCAAGCCCTCTTGAAACCTGGGAGAGGCAATATTCCTCCCAGTGTCCAGCCCAATCCACGCATTGAATGTCTGTTGCCAGCTCTCTTTTCACCCCAGAAACTTCTTTAGCATGAGCTAGAACTCTTCAGGGTTCACTAAAAAGCAATTTAGAAGCAGAAGAAATAGCACCAACAAGATAAACCAAAGACGGAAAACAAGTTGTCAAGAATAGTGAGTAATGATAGAGTTCAAAAAAATCAATACCTAGCCACATATTTCTATGCATGGGGTGTATCCATCAAAGTGAGTGGGTGACATTTGTCCCAGCCCAGCTGAGCAAGCCAATGCCGGGTGACTCACTTTTTATGCCATCAGCAAACCACCAAGCCTCTGCCTGGTTGTTGCCAGACTCACTAAAGGAAGCTCTATGCTGAATCTTTCACTAATTGAATCTTTAAATGTAATCCAACTGCCGGCCGATTTACAAACTTCCTCCATATTCTCCAGGTTGTTTCCAATCTTCCTCCTAATCACTTTCCGTGGCCCGGCTGGATTTGATCAGGTTTATCTTTGTTTGCTTTGAGGAGGAATTGAAATGCCTCCTTCTCTAAGAAAATCATTGTGTATCCCTTGCACAGCTTGGGTAGAACACAGAGGTGATCTCACAGGGTTTTTCCACCCAGTGTATCTGATTTTAAAAACATAAATATGTGAAAGCCCCAGTGTTGCCTCTTAAAATCCCCTTTGTGCTCAAAGAGGAAACTTGGTGAATAGTTTCGGCAAAGTATCAGGAATATCAGATAGCACTGATTCACCAACTTCTGGAAACAAACCTTAGTTTCTCCAGTCGTTGGTTCATGATGAGAAAACTTCTCTTTCCCGTGAACTAACACAGTAACAACCAGAGATCAGCCCATCCACCGACAAAGGCGACGCATGAATTTGACAATCGCTCCACCTTTCTCCCCCGGCTTGTGCTCTGCCCTTCTGGCTGCGTTGCTGCCTTGGGTTCCCCACTCAAGTCTTATTTGTCTTTGGGGGTCCCTCTGTCTCCTAGTAACTTTTCTTCCCCAAAATTCTTGCCCGTGGGGGGCTTTTCTTCCCCCCGAAACCCTCTGGTTTGTATGTCAAAATCCTTTAACCTTGACAAGGTTGACATTGAGTGTAGAATTTCCAGGGCGGGGACTGTGCTGAATACTTCTTTGCACACCTGTGGATGGCGCTGCTTGGCCCACAGCCGCGGTGTGCAGGGTCGGCTGAGCGTCACAGTCGCCCATTGGCATTTAAGAACTGCCCCAGGCCTTTGACACCAGAATCACCGCTTAGGTGACTCTGACTTGCCCCTGCATGGAGGGACAGTTAGTTCCAATGCTTTACTGTCATCGGAAGGATTAAATGAGTCCACATATAGCATTTGCCTTTCCTGACAAAGGCTAATTGCTGTTTGTGGTGAACGCTATGGCCGCCTTACACCCCAACCCCTAGCTCCTACCCCTTTTCTCAGGGGTTCTGTTCAGAGGGCCGCCCCTTCTCCATACAGCCCCCTTTGCTTTAGGGGAAGCCTACCTCACCCTCTGTGTCAGATGAGGGTCTGATTGGTCCAAAGCTAAATCCATGATTCAGGAACGGGTGTGTGATCCAATTCTGGCCATAGAGACCCAAGAGGAGTGCCCCGGTCTTCCAGGAAGGGTCTTATTCACTTTTGCAGGAAGCTCCACTGTCTCCTGTCATTACCTCCACTGTTACTGACAGCCACTCAGTGATCTCTCTCCCTTCCTCCCTTCTCCCCCTTTTCCAAAGGGAACAGGTCTTAGGATGATGCTATGAAAAAACCTGGGTCCTTGATTGTGAATCGAGCAAACCTGAGCTGGTCCCAATTTGGAATTCCACTTATGTGCGCTGGTAGATTGTTTAAGGTAGTTCTGTTTCTTCTGGCTGAAATATCCCCCTGGCTACATTTGTTTTTAATTCCTTCTATCTCAAGTATCACCTGACACAATGACCTCTTTAGTAAATGCTTCAATAAGCATTTGTTGAATGGATGAATTCATAGTCCTTGAGTGCCTAGATATACTGAGTACTGTAGATAAAGTAGTAGCTAAACAGAGCCCCTTTCCTCATGGATCTTATATTCTAGTGGGAATAAAGCTGCACTTGTGGGTCAGGTTCACAGCTGCTCTAGAGAAAGAAGCTTTATGTTTCTACTTATGCAACTAGAGAGGTTCAACCAACGTAAGTGCTCAGAATGGGAACACTTGTGCTGAAGGAGCACTGCTTAGGAATTCACCTGACCACCAGACTGACTTTCTGCAGTCAGAGAAAAAGGAAATAACAAGTGGGATCATGAAGAATACTTAGTCCCCACGTTCATGACTCAGAGGGAAAACTACAGTGCTCTCGCTCCCAGATCTCAGCCCCTGAGCATGAGACGAGTGATTGCAGAGGACCAATTGGGGAGTAATAATCTGAAAGGATTAGGAACACTCGATTTTAATAAATGAATGAAATTGCAAGGAGGGGAAACTGATGACTTACTGAATGTCAATATCTGAGTCTGTGCAAGGTAATGACGAGAAGTAGCCATCAGCTCATCTTCTAGGTCTTCTGTCTGTATGAAATCAGGCAAAGGGAGGATGCCATCAACTTAGAGCTTGTCCAGTGGCAGACAGGCATGGTAGCTTACGCCATAATAATCCCAGCACTTTGGGAGGCTGAGACAGGAGGATCGCTTTAGCCCAGGAGTACAAGGCTGCAGTGAGCTATGATGGTGCCACTGCACTCCAGTCCAGGTGACAGAGCGAGACCCTGTCTTGAGAAAAAAAAAAGATTGTCCAGTGCCAGCTTAAATTGGGGAATAGCCTTTCTTAGATACATTTTTGTATAGGATAGGCTCTCTTTTAAGACTGCCTTAGCTGTATTCTTTGCACAAATGATAGGATGATCCCATAACTTCTCTAGGGAGGTGAACACTAACTAGGGCGGGTACATTCATCACGGGGCTTAAGGAAGGAGTCATTTGGCGAGTGAAATCACTACAACGAAGGCAGGCTTTGGGCAGCAATAGGTCTGGTGATTCAGCAGGGCTGGCCAGAGAGCAAATTTCAAGGGGTGGGATAGGAAGGGGGATAGTCCGGCAAAATGAAGTACAGGGAAAAATCAGGAAGATTAACGATGTCAGGCACAGGCAAACCTCTAAACTGAGGGAGATGCCCAGGACCTTAAAGCCTGGACACCAGAAAACGAGAGGCCAGGACTTTGGCCTTAAGATCCTGAGGTCAAGTCTCAGTGATAACACTAAGTGTTAAGCACCAGATGCTAAGTGATAGCCCCAGATGACAGAAAAACTAATAAAGGGTGACCCCCAGAGTAGGAGGTGTCCTACAGGCCGTGTCAGATATGATACACAGTTGGCGCTGTATAAATGTTCAGTGGGTGAATAAGGTCACTAGGCTGGGCTGTGAGATGGCAGCAAACCATTCTTCATCCTTAAGCTCTAAAATTACAGCAAAAGTTTCAGTAATATGCCTTAGTTCCCTGAAACAGATAATTGGGATAAACTCCCCCCAGCCAACTTGCATCTCTTAGCCTAGTGATAGCATTGCAATTTTCTTTGAGGGACCATCCTCCACTCTCAAACCATGTGCTTCAGTTGAACCAACTCCCAACCACGCTCTCCCATCTAGGAGTGGGCAAGTCATTTGGCTGGGCTAATTAGCATATTCCATCCCTGTAGACACAGTGATTGGTTGGTGGGGGTGTGGGGGCGGGTCACACATGATCCAAGTTGGTCCAGTGGAAGCTGAATCTGAACATTTTGCTGGAATTCCTGGGAAGGGGCAGCTTTCTCTCTGCTGAGTTTGCTGAGCTACACAATGTAGAATAGTAAGCCCAGAGCAGGCAGGAGCTACTGTACTGCATGGAGAGTGCCTGCCAGCAAGTGGAACCAACCCAGAAAAAAATAGAGCGGAGTGCGGAGGGATAGAAGGCAAGACACTAAATTCTGGTGATATGATTTGAGTCTCTAGTACCAGCTGTGCCTGAAGAGAGGCCAACTCCTAGTCTTCTTTACTGTTGCTTAAGATAGCCTGAATTTGCAAGTTGTCATCCTGGAATGATGGACAATGGAGACCATGTCACAAATAACTTTGCTTTCCTATCTTCTCAGATAGAGTTGATGAGATCCAGCCAGTCAACTAATATTTATACCAGGTCTGTCAAGAAAGTATCCAGCCATGTGATGTGAAACATCGAGACATTTATTGAAGACACACAATACAAGAAACATTGTACATAGGACAATGACATCTCAGTCCCTTCAAAGTCGGCACCTTGGGACCTCACGCAGTTCTCCCAGCATCTCTTAACCTGACCCATACATGTTCAACATTCTCAGGTGTTCTGCTTGTTGCAGACCTTCCAGAACATGGATCACTTTCAACGGATTCTCAACCATGTTTGAAGCATTTGTGCCACACTTTTATTTGTGCTGAACTCATTACATCATCCTGAAAGCCTTCTGAATCATCCAAATAGTTTCCGCGGAGGAATATTCAAGCTTAACGCAAAATCTGATGCGGGTTCGTTGTTCTACTCACTCATTTTGAATGTGATGGCCACACAGTACACGTGCTCACTCAACAGCGTCTAGCGCCCCACTGACTAGTACAGTGACGTCATCATTGTTCACACATGCACATTACAGTCCACTCTCCTTAGCTGTCAGATTACACTGATGTCGCAAACTGTTCTCATTATATGAACAATGGCTGGATACTTTCCGGACAGACCTTGTATAGTGCTTTCTATGGCCAGATACTGTCCTAAGCACTGGTGATACAGCCATGAGTAAAAGTCCTTGCTCTCAAGGAATTGACATTCCAACAGATGGAGACAATCGTTAAACGAGTCAATGATAAATACATAAGAAAATTTTAGGTATAAATAAGAGCTATCTAGAAGATTAAATAGGAGACACCTGCTCTCAGAGCAGGGTGGGGCTCTCAGAGAAGGCGACAGTTGAGTTGAGGTCCTAATGGCATGATCAGAGAGGCAACTGCTCAAGGCTGGGCAAGGACACTCTGGGCAGCAGGAAGAGCAAGTGTAAAGGCTCTGGGGCAGGTAGGAGAGTGTGGCTGGAGTGTCGTGAGCAAGAAGGCAAGTAGAGAGAGAGGCAGGGCTGGGGAAATGGCGCAGCGTCCTTGACCTTGTGAGAATTTGAATTTTATTCTCAATGCAATGGACGCTCACTCAAAGGAATGTTAATGAGACCCAATTTACCTTTTAAAAACCATTATTCCAGTTGTTGGGCGAAGATTGGTCTGAAAGAAGGCAAGAGGGAAGTAAGAGAGACCTACTAAGAGACCTAAAATGCAATAGTCCAGCAAGAGACGGTGGCGGGGCCCTGGGCCATGGTTGGAAACGGGGAAAGGTGGTTACATTCAGGGTACATTCTGGAGGCAGAGCCGATAGGATGTGCTATGGGTTAATAGCATGGTGTCAGGAAAAGAGATGACTTAAGCACATGGCTAAATTTAGCCTGAGAAGTAGGTAAATGATGATACTATTTGCAAAAATGAGATATCCTAGATAAAATAGGAAGGAATCCGTATTTCTGTCTCAGCTGTGTGAAACGTCCACTTAGAGATGTCAAATAAGCAGTAGGATAGGACATGCCCAGAGTTCAGAGGAGATGTTTCAGCTGAAGATACTTATTTGCAAGTCACAGGCATATAGATGGACTGAGTTAGGGCACCCAGCTAAAGAAAAGAGGAGAGATGGTCAAAATAGAGCCCTGGGCTCTGCATCCTTCAGGGAAGGGGAGAAGGTACAAAGGAGAATGAGGAAGGGCCAGTGAAGTGGGAAGAAAGTCAGACGCGGCATCACAGAAGCCCAGACAGGTGTTTGAAGAACAGGAGAGTTGTCATCTAGGCTGAATGGGGCCCACAGGTTGACTAAGATGAGGACAGAGAACTGACCATTGGCTTGGGCAAGATGACCCTGATAGGAAACCTTTCAGTGGAGGGATGAGGACGAAAGCCATGTCGCAGGTGAAGAAAGGAGGGTCAGAGGAAAGCACCCAGGTGGCAAGGAAAGCCTCCTGGCTAGGCACTGTAGGACCACTCAGACACATGGGACATATCGATGAGCCCTTGTTAGGGATATGCTATCTTTCTTTTTTTTTTTAAGAGTTGAATGTTTTTACAGTTTATTTATTTTTAGTTTAAATTTATATGCAATGAAATGCACCTATCTTAAGTAATGAGTTTTTTTAATTCAGGTGAAATTTAACATAATGGTTAACATAACTAACCATTTTAAAATGACCAATTCAGTAGCATTTAGCGCTTCACAATGTTTGCAACCACCCTCTCTATCTGGTTCCAAAATATTGTCATCACCCTCAAAGGAGACCCCATATTCCTTAATGGGTATAGGCAGGGTTTCCTTTGGGGACATGCTTGCTTGCTTGCTTACTTTCTCTCTCTCTCTCTCTCTTTTGCTTAAACAACAGAAATTAATTTTCTCACAGTTCTGCAGCTGGAAGTCTGAGATCAAGGTGTTGGCAGGGTTGGTGTCTTCTGGGGCCTCTCTCCTGGGCTAGTGGATGGCAGCATCTTCTCCTTCCTGTGTCTTCCCGCGGTCTTCTCTCTGTTTGTGTCTGTGTCCTAATCTCTTCTTCTTAGGGATAAGGACTCACCCATATAATCTCATTTTAACCTAATTACCTCTTTTTTTAAAAAAAATATTTATTTAAATTGACATAAAATTATACATATCTATGGTGTGCATAATGGTATTGTAATACATATAATATACAGTGATCAGATCAGGGTCATTGGCATATCCAAACTAATCAAACACGTTTCCTTGTGTTGGGAACATTCACTATCCCCCTTCTAGCCATTGGAAACTTTATAATATATATTGTTAACTGCAGTCATCCTACAGTGGTATACAACACTAGAACTTACTCCTCCCATCTAGCTGTCATTTTGCATCCTGTAACAAATGGAACATGCTTTCTTAATACACCATTTAATGCCCTCCATGAAAAAAGGAGTTTCATTTTCCAGGTGCAAATAGCTGTGCTTCACATAAAACATCTCTGTATTCAAAACACATTGACGAAGCCAAACTAATCCGTGGTGTTGGAAGTAAGGATCGTGGTCATCTTTGAGGAGGAGAGAGTTTGTAGTGAAAGGAAGGGGAACACCGGGAGCTTCTGGGATGTTAGAGATGGTCTGTCCTTGACCTGGGTGTGTGCACATGGGCGTGCTCACTTAAAGATAATCACTTAAGCTATACACTTGTGATATGTACACTCTTCTGTATATATGCTTCAATGGAAAGATTTTTTAAATAACCAAGCAACCAGGAGAGTTGAGCTTTAATTCCAGCATTGAAAGTGACTAGCAAAAAAAAAAAAAAGAAAGTGACTAGCTGTGTGATCCCAGACAAGTTGCTTAACCTCTCTGGATCTCAAGTTTCCTTACCCATAAATGGAGAGGATTGAGCCCGATGCTCCCCACTGTCCTGTCCACCCAACACGGTCCGACGTGCAGTTTCCACCACCAGGAATCGGGCGCTGGTGCTGTTGGAGTCAGCCTAAAGCCTGCACTGACCTTGGCCAAGGGGGAGCCAGGCCTTGTGCATGTTCCTCCTTTCAGAAACTAACGGTTGCGGTTGCGGCTGACGTCTCTGTGGTACCACTTGTCACAACAAGGCAGCTGTGAAGTTAATGATAGTGCAAATAAAAAGCTGCTGGTAATTAGGCGGCTGGATGTTCAAGCATTATTGTTATTTTAAAAAATCAATTAGCTGAATAAGAAAATGCCATTGAGACAAACATTTATTTTTCTCCCTAGCATGATTCCAGCTGGGTAGAAGGGTAATGCGGTCAATTCCAGAAGGGGAAAATATGTTTCTGATATATTGGGACTCCATTTTTTTTTTAACTGCATAAGGGAAAGATGGAGGCTTTTAATTTTTTTTTTTTTTTTTATGTTTCTGTAAGAGAGGGAGAAACTTCGTGGCAATGATTGCCTGTGATTTGTACCTGCTGCTGCCTGATTAACAGCTAACTCGGGCCATGACCACGTCCCTGTTTCCTCCTTTTAGAAGATAACCAAAAATGCTTCTAGAAGTCTGGGGTTCTTGCTCAGTAATCCTATCTCTGGGATAAGACCTGGATAGTCTATAAAGCACAATAAATGAAGCAACAGAAATTTTTTCCTATACTTCTCTTGTTTATTGTTCAAATAACTGCATTTAGCCAAGCAGATATTCTAATATGACTGTGTTTATTTAGAGCTGTCTTCTGAAGACTGCCTGCATCAGAAGGCAGTATGGGAACCCTGGGCGAGTTACGTAACCTTCCTGAGCCTTAGTTTCCTCATCTAAGGAAAAGGAGATACAGATAGTACCACCTTGGAGATCGAAGGAAAGGAGATACTGATAGTACCGCCTTGAGGTGTGTGTGCATGCATACGTGTATGTGTGTGTGTACATATGAATTTGATAACATAACCCATGGAAAATGCTTCACTCAGTGCCTCGCACGTAGCAGACACTCAAAAAATATTAGCTATTTTTATTCATGGGGTAGAAGAAGTGCTTCTTATGCCTGCGGGGAAGGCGCCGGCAATGTAAGGTGGCAGAAAGTAGGTCTGACTGTTTTCCTTTTGTGTGGCCCTGGGAACTCCAGCAGACGAGGGCTCTTGGCCATGCTGGCTCTGACAAGACCCCCAGCAGGGCCTTTAGACTTCTCTGTGTTTACCAGTTTTCAGTCCCTGCTTGTCACGCTTTTGGAACCACAAATAGCCCGGGAGGGAGGGAGTCAGATGCTCTGAATCTCCCCTGCTAATGGACGGCGACCACACCCCTGCTGCCACAGCTGGTGACACAGGCCTTTAGCATAATGGAAGGCATTTGGGGATCTATTTTTCTCTCACTGCGCAGAGCATTACTCACCTCACTCCTCTGTGTCACAAGAAGGAGAAGGAGAAAAACACAATAAACTGCCAAGGATGAGTCAAATTCCAACAGAGTGTCTTTGCTCAGGGGCTGCGACTGCTGTGTCTTAGGCATTCCTGAGATTCACATTGCAAAGCGAGTCCTGAACTCCCGCTCCGTTTTGGGGGGGCAAGGGGGAAGGGGAGGGTAGTAAATGGAACTGTGTTTTGATTGTTTTCTTTCTAGGTTAGAGAATGAAGGAAAGCGGTACTCTCAGAGCTGGCTTCTTCAGGGCACCTGGGAGGCTGATGGGCACCGCAGGCCGGCTTTGCCTCAGCTCCCGCAGTCCCCTGAAACGTCATCCCACAACTGAGCCCTGTGCCTTTCATTTGCAGGAGTGGCCACAATCACTGTGGCTTTTCAGCTGGCTCTAGATTAAAGATGAGCGTGGAGAACTTCTTCCCTGACCAGTATACCGCCGTGGCCCTCTTAGCAGGTAGATGGCCCGACTGCTGCTTAAAGTCATTTTCAGGCAAGACACTGGTCCCCTCCCATGCAGGTTCCAGGGCCTCCCCTCATGGCTCTGAACTCCCGATAAAGCTCCGTTCCTAGGGTGGCACGAGGTCTTTCTCCAGCAGGTGTCAAGAGAAAAGGGAAGGAAGAGATGCGATCAGCTTTACGGTCATTTGATGTTTAAATTAAAGGGTTTTTCTTACGACAGGTGGTATTTGCCTGTATTTTATTTCCATGGTATGAAGCAATGGAGATGTCAGAAGAGAAAGGAGAGGTCAAGTTCAGAGTGCAGGGCAGGAAAAGAGAACACGCAGCCCTGTTGAATGAACCACCTTCTGTCCCGCATGAGGCATATTCTGCGCATCTCCACTGGCCATGGGAAACAACACTGCAGAAAACATCCATTTTGACAGAATTGTTCTTGAGGCTGGCAGTTCCCAAACTCGTCGCGGGGAGCTTTCTGATGACAGATGTTCTGGGTCCTGCGCCAGGGAATTCCGAGTGCCTGGCCCTTAGGTGGGAATCTACATTTTAGAAATTCCCCAAGGTCAGGTTTGGGAACTGCTAAGGTGGGCCACGTTTTGAAGGGAAGTGGTCGCATACCATCTACCATCAATAAGGCAGCTCGGGTTTATTTTTAAACCACGTATTGTGAAATATAACACACGTACAGAAAAGCATACAAAACAGAAATGTAGCTCAGTGATTTTGCTCAAGGGAAACACCCAAGTGTCCACCTCCCCGCTGAGAAATAGAACGTTGCCAGCAGATGTACTTTCGGGCAACTAAACAAAATCTTGAACCTTTTCCCCATTTATAAACCACTGGAGCTATTCCATATCTGTAGCACTTGAATTGGGAGCCTTGGATTTTAGGTGTGTCTCTGATAACCTTAGGCTTTGCTTTGACTTAATGAGCGGATTTTTTATCCTTTGTAATCTCATGCTCTGATGTCAGAATTATCCAGGAGTCAGAACCTCTCTTCAAACCTTAACTCCTCCATTTGCCTGCAGGGTGACCTTGGGCAAGTTATTTAACATTTCTGGTCCTTAGATTTCTCCTCTATAAAATAAGGAGAATAACAATATGTACCTTAGAGGATTTTGTGAGCGTTAAATTTACTGAACAAACTCCATATTGCCTGGAAAACCTACAACACTTTCTTATCAGATCCTGTTTTCATTTTGCTCCTCTTAAAATGACTCTTCCCAGCAATTATCCTCTCTCTCCTTTGCATCCGGGCCCTGCGCCAGAGGCCTGTGTCATTTCCATCCTGCTGTGGTTTGAACGTGTCCCCCGAAGTTCATGTGTTGGAAATTTAATGCTCAATGCAATGGTGTTGGGAGGCGGGGCCCAGTAAGAGGTGATGGGATTCATGTCATTGTGGTGGGAGTGGGTTCGTTATGGAGAGACGGGGGCTTGCTGTAAAAGTAAGTCTGGCCCCCTCTTGCTCTCTGGCCTTTCTGCCTCTGCCATGGGAAGATGCGGCAAGAAGGACCTTGCCAGGTGTGACCTTGGACTTCCCAGCCTTCAGGACTGTCAGAAACAAATCTCTGTTCTTTATAAATTACGCAGTCTCGGGGGTTCTGTTACAGCAACTAAAAAGGACTAAGACAATCCATACACACACTGCTCTCTTATCTCTTACCTTAAAAGGAAACAAACAAAAAACCCTCCTTGATCCTATGTCTGTCTCCTGCTGTCATCTTATATTTCTGCTTCCCTTCACAGCAAAATCCTTGTAGTTACTGTCTCTGCTTCTTCACTCTATGTTCTCCCCTCTACCCTCTGCAGTGGGGGCTGCTTCTCCACTAAGCCACTGAAACCACACCTTTCAAGATGGCCAATAGTGTCTGAGTTGCCCAAGTCCGGCGATTACTTCTCTGTTCTGAACTTAGTTGGCCTTTCAGCCGCATTTGACAGAGTTGACCACGCCGAGAGCATTCGGAGGCAGAAGGAACCGCAAGTGCAATGGCCCTGAGATGGGGACAAGTTTAGTGGGTTCGAGAAACAGAAGATGAGGCTGGTATGGCTGGAGCACAGAGCTGGGGAGGCAGAGGTCTGCAGGGGCCCCGTCACATGGCACCTGCCAACTGGAGGGAAGCTTCAGCACCAGGCTTGGCACGAGCCGGTGCTCAATGTTAGTTATTCCCGTTGTTATTGCTAAGAGCTCACCAGTGCCAAGTGTGAGAGGCGGGGAGGGAGCTGTAAGGGAAACGAAGAGAAAGTCCCAGGCCTCAAAGAGCTTTCCATCTAGTTGAGGGTCGTACACGTTACATAGGTACCTGGACAAGGAGCCTGTGATTTCTCTATGGTTAATTTGTGGTCATCACCCCCGCCCCACCCGACTCACCTTCTTGGTGAATTGTGGCACATCCAGCCATTGTCTCTGGCTAATTTAAGGTTTGGAAAGGGGACAAAAGTGGTCTGTGAGCCCCAGCAAAGAAAGAGATGATTAAGAAGATACCAACCATCGGATCACAGTGTGGGTTGGGGACAGAGACCAGCCCTGGTGTCCTCTCTGCTGTTCCAGTCTACTCAAACTCATCTGCAAATGGCTGGTCTTTGCTGTTTCATTTGTGCCAAGTTGCAAACCACACAAAAGAAATCAGACTCTGGAAGCAGCTCTTTGGATTTCTGATGCAACACGTGTGACCTAAGGCAGGCATGTTTATTCCCCTCGTGTCCTTGCCACACACATCCCTGCCACAGGCACACCTGTAGGCACCCACGCACATACACACATACTCAACACTTATGCACACTTAGTAATATACTCACTCAACACCAGAACATTTAACATATCTACACAACACACGCACACTCAGCACACATGCTCAATACACAGACACCCAACAGATACACAACACACATATGCACACACATGGACTCAGCACTCATACATTCAACACATGCAAACATTCAGACACAACCTGAACATCCCTGATGCTAGTGGACTGAGTTATTTCCCATGCCTTGGCCTTAACTGCCCAGCAAAGTGAAAGTTGGACAGCATGGAAAATTGAAGTGAGTCAGGGAAGATTCACCACTTTCCATTATTATTTTATGCCACTTATCTGCCAGATCAGAGCCTGGTGGAAAGATCAAGAAAAACGAGCGGGTAATTCTTACAAAGACACAATCGGCATGGTGTACTCTCTTTGTCTATCCCCATGTCTCTCTGACACTCTGTCTCTGTCTCTGTCTTTGATTATGGAAGAGCTGGCCCAGAGGGGTGGCCCATTTAGAAATGAGCTCAACACAAAGTTAACATGTACTACGACTTTCAAAAGAGACCTGTTTGAAATAGGCTACCCTGAGTTAACGCCCACAGCGCTTGAAGGTTCAGAGAGTACTCCAGATACCATCTGGGCAAATTAACTGACGTTGGATTCTATGAAACCAAAACTTTAATGAAGAATCTCATGAATAAGTGGAATAGATGATCTTGCCATATCTAAAATTAATTTGCTTTCATTTCCAAACTCTGACGCTGGCAGAGTTCTTCCTCCAAATGATGAACCCATAAAGCATTCTGGATAATGACATGTCAATGAATAAGATCACCGTGTTCCCTGCTTCCGATTCTGGTAGACCATTTCATATAGCAAGAAATGTGCTAGGGTAGAGTGTATTCCAGTCTTAATCTCGTTGTTTTCAGACTTTTCTGTTTTGAGAACATTTTGTCATTATCCTAGTTTTCTAGTGTTCCTCTTTTTCATGTCTGGTAGCTCAATTTTCTTTTCTTTCATGCTTCGTTTTCAGCATTCAGGCCAATAGGATTTCTCTATCTGCTCCATTTCAGATTCTAAAGCACCTGTTGAGTGTCTAAATGTGTCTGGCTCAATACAGATGTTTCACGTGCAGAAAAGCTAATAAAATATTAAAAGCTAAACTCACAGAAAAGGACTCAGCAAGATTTCCTTGACAATTATCTTCGCATATTTAAAATTTTTAATTTATTTAATACTCTTATTTTATCTTAGAACACATCGGTCCACCACCAATGGAAAAATGAGTCCATCACCCACAGATAGTTTGAAAAGCAATAAAACTAGATAGCATTAAAATCAAGAAATTCTAGGGCCAGGTGTAGTGACTCATGCCTATAATCCTAGCATTCTGGAAGGCTGAGGTGGGTGGATCATTTGAGCTCAGGAGCTCAAGACCAGCCTGAGCAAGAGCGAGACCCCATCTCTACTAAAAATATGGAAAGAAATTAGCTGGACAACTGAAAAAAAAATATATAAAATTAGCCAGGCATGGCGGCACATGCCTATAGTCCCAGCTACTCGGGAGGCTGAGGCAGGAGGATGGCTTGAGCCCAGGAATTTGAGGTTGCTATGAGCTAGGCTGACGCCATAGCACTCACTCTAGCCCGGGCAACAGAGCCAGACTCTGTCTCAGAAAAAAAAAAAAAAAGAAATTCTAGGAATGAAAAGACGCACACAGATGACAAAACAAGCCACAAAATGGGGGAAAATTTGCAATGTGTTAATTGTCA
>CAUYSK010009954.1:0-10051 GCA_963575035.1 Avahi laniger
ATACCATGGAGTACTATTCAGCTTTAAGAAACAATGGTGACATAGCACCTCTTGTATACTCCTGGAAAGAGCTGGAACACATTCTACAATGTGAAGTATCCGAAAAATGGAAAAACAAGCACCACATGTACTCACCATCAAATTGGTATTAACAGATCAACACATAAGTGCACATATAAGAATGACATTTATTGGATGTCGGGCAGGGGGAGGGGGGAGGGAGGAGGTGACGGGTATAGGCATACACAAAGAGTGCGATGCGCACCATCCGGGGAATGGACACGCTTGAGGTTTGGACTTGGGGGATGAGAGGGGGCAAGGGCAACATATGTAACCTAAACATCTGTATCCCCATAATATGCTGAAATAAAAAAAAAAAAGAATTTTCCCATTACTTGAGCAGTGCAACAACCTTGTGAGTGAGTCTTACTGTGCTCTTTTTGGTCATCATGCCATGATCAAATGGGGGCCCATGGTCTTATCCAGGCTCAGGAGCTGACCACTCTGTCTTTAGGGCATTTCCTTGAAGCAGTGCCAAGGATGAAGGCAGCAGGGGGAAGATTCCAGACGGTGGGGTGGGTAGAGATTCCAGAACCACATTAGAGAACTTGTTCTATTCCTACCTTTGTCACCAATGAGCCATGTGAATTGGTAGAGCACTTTATCTCCGTGGGCATCAGTTTCAGAGCTCACATTAAGCCGCGGTGAATGAGGTACTCAGGGCACAAAACTCCAGGAGGTGCATACTTCTCTCTCCAGGAGGGCCCTGTACCTACATGATCCTACAAGCAGTGCTTCCTCAAATTTGCACCCTGCATGGCTTGCTTGCCCAACTAGGGTTCGGATTGTGCTCAGTTTTCTCATGTGTATAATAAGGAGGTAGGCTCTATAATATTTCCTAGTATTAAAATTTTATGTCCCAACCTAAAGCTTGGGACAACACAGAACCAGTCAAAGTAGGACATAATTATTTAATTGAGTTGGGTCAATATAGCCAAGCTCAATAATTCAGACCAAAAATACCTTCTTTCCCTGTAATAGGAGGGGGGATTCACATTGCTCTCCACTTCAGAAAGGCTGTGTGAGTGCTGCTCAGGCCCCCTATAATTTAATTATATCCACAGTCCTCATCTTACTGGCTTCAGCACTTTTTTAGGATGTTTAGCCCAGGCCATGCCTGCTCTTGCCCCATGATGCTATATTTCCTTGTGCAGTCTAAAAATTCTCAAAATACATGCGTGTGAGTGTGTGTGTATCTGTTAGTGGAGAAGAGAGTGTTAAGAGGTACAATAACTGTGGCGATAGGAGTGATATTTATCTTATTTTAAATTTCAAATAACATGAAAGGAGGGTATCATTTTTAAAAAGTTAATTTGTAATACGATAGTATATTTGCTTTTATATTTGGCCATTTGATAACAAGCTCAAGTCTTAAAACTGTGAAAATGGTAAAGTAATGATAAGCATAAATGACATTTTGAGAAATTTGCAATCACTATAATGTGTATCTTCTGGAGAGATTATAGAAGTGGAATTTCTAAGTCCAAGGGTAAATGTGCATATGTAATTTTCCTAGTTATTGCCAAATTTCCATCCAAAGAGATTTTATCCTTTGCATTCCACCAGCAATGTGTGAGAATATCCATTTCCTTGCAGCTTCATCATATACTGTATGGACCAAGTGGGTTCTTGTCATTTTGATGGGTGAAAAATAATATAATTTTAATTTACGTTTCTCTAAGTGTGTAAACAAGCTTGAACATCTTTTTATATGATTGCAAGTCATTTGTGTTTCTTTTTCTGTGAACTTTGGTTATTTTTTAGCATCTGTTTCTGTAAAGTTGATGGCTGTTTTTCTTTTCTGTTTTTGAAAGTTCACTCTATGTTAGGAAAATCCAGAATTTATTTGTTAGTGCTACTCCTTTTTTCCAATATGTAATGTTCCCTTTTAATTTGCATATGATATTTTTCTTTCTCACAAAATGTTTTTTAATGTAATAACATAATTTAAGAGCCAGGTGTGTGCTCAAGACCCTGTCTCTCTCTCTCTCTCACACACACACACACACACACAACTCTATATTTGTGACTTATTTCCTGCTTCTGGATATTCTGAATTTTGAATAATAGATTGAAAAAAATTTCCAACTCACAGGTAATGAAGAATTCATCCATGTCTTATTCTGGTAATTGTATAATTTTATTTAAATGTTGGGCTCTATTTAAAAACCTGATGTACATCATAGGGAATGATCCAATTTTATCTTTTTCAAGCTATACTCAAATTACTAATTTAAATATTCATCTTTTCTCTATTGATTTGATATTTCTCCCATATTACATACTAAATTTCCACATGTAATGACGTCTACTTACAGATTTTTTATTGTTTCATTTGTCCATCTGTCAGTACCTAACTATTTTAATCATATAAGTTTTAGGGCATATTTTAATTTTTGATTAGGCTGGAATTCACTGATTGCTTCTTTTGAAAAAGAAGAATAAAATGGGATAAATAAGACTATCCTATTTTAATATTTACTATATAGCCACAGAAATCAAGACCAGGTGGTATCGGCAAAGGGAGACACGTAGATTGATGGAACAGAATAGAGATCCAAGAAATAGCTCTACACAAGTATGTCTAACTGGTTTTTGACAAAGGACCACCAACAATTCTTGGGGGAAAGATACCCTTTTAACAAATGGTTTCAGAACAATTAGACACCCACGAGGGAAAAAGACAAGACTGCAGCCTAAACTCATGTTTTACACACAAATTAACTCAAAATGGATCACAGATTTAAGTATAAAATGTTCAATAAAAAATATTTCAGAAAAAACACAAGAGAAAAGCTTCAGGATGCAAGACAAAGAGAAGATGAAAACCATGATCTTAAAGAGAAATATCGATGAAACAGGCTTCATGAGAATTAAAGGTTTTGCTCTGCAAAAGTCCCCGTTAAGAGAATGAGAAGAAAAGGTATAGACCGAGGAAAATATTTGTAAACTGTATATTCCCCAAAGGAAGTCATATTTAAAATCTATAAAGGATTCACAAAACTGAACAAAAAAATAAACAATATAATTAGAAAATAGGCAACAGACGTGAGCAGACATTTCACTGAAGAGGATATATGGACGGCCAATAAGCACATGAAATGATGTTGAGCTTTATTAACCGTTAGGGAATTGTGAATTAAAATCATGATGAAATGTCACTATATATCTATTAGAAAAACTGGGAAAAAATAGTGTCAATACCAAATGCTGCTGAAGACCTGTAGAAACTACATTTATCATACACTGCTGGTGGATATGTTATGGCCACTCTGGGAAATAGTTTGACACTTTCTGTGTAGGCAGAATAATGCTTTGCAATGATGTGGACACCCTGATCCCTGAAGCTGCAAATGTGTTATCTTAAACAACAAAAGGGACTTTATAGATGTGATTAAGGATAAGGACCTTGAGAAGGAGAGATTATCCTGGATAATCCATGTGGGCCCCGTCTAATCACTTGAATCCTTAAAAGCATAGAACCTTTCCTGGCTGTGGTCAGAGAGAGAGACTGATACAAAAGAGGAGTTGAAGAGATGTGCCGTTATTGGCTTTGAAGATGGAGGAATGGAGCCGTAAGCCAAGGAATATAGCCACCTCTGCAAGCTGGAGACTCCAGAAAGGAACACAACTCTGCTAACACCTTGATGTGTTAGCCCAGTAAGACCCGTTTTGGACCTCCGACCACTAGAACTATAAGAACTATAAGACAATAAATTTGTGGTGTTTAAGCCATTAAGTTTGTTATGGCAGCAGTAGGAATTAATGGATTTTTTATAAACTAAATATAAATTTATTTTATGAATTAGCAATCACACTCCTAAGCATTTACCTTGGAGAAAAGAAAACATATGTCTACATAAAAGCCTGTACAGGAATGTTCATAGCAGCTTTATGTGTAATAGCCAAATACTGGTAACAACCCAAATGCTCTTTAACGGGTGAACAGTTAAACTGTGGTATGTCCATGCTATGGAATACTACTCCACAATAAAAAGGGACAAACTATTGATATAACAACTTGGGTGGCTCTCAAGGGCAATATGCTGAGTGAAAAAAGACAAAGAGATTCTAAAGGTCACATACCATAAGACTCCATTTATATAACAATCTTGAAATAGCAATATTATAGAGATGAAGAAAGGATGAGAGGTTTTCAGCAGTTAGGGACAGAGTTTTGGGGAAGGGGATGACTATAAAGGAACAGTATGAGCAGGATATTTGAGGTGACGAAACAATGAGACAAATCTGTGTCTTGATCATGTTGTTGGTTAATAGAGGTGATAAAATTACATTGAAACATACACGTGTGCAAATGAGTGCTTGTAAATCTGAGTATGGTATGTGTGGTATTAACATTTATTTCATTGTTTGGATATCGTACTATAATTGTGTAAGGTATTATCATTGGGGGAAATCAGGTGAAAGGCACATGAGACCTTTTAGTACTAATTTTGCAACTATCTGTGGACCTCTAATTATTGCAAAATAAAAATTGAAAAAGTAATAGAGAAATATTTGAGGGAATTTCCTTTTCATTAGGGACTGTGAACAACTTTCTTAACTATTGCTCAAAATCTAGAGACCAAGTAAAATAATAAATGGGTGTAGTTACATAAAACTAAAGACTTTTGCATGTTTACAAAAAAGAAAAAGTAAAAAAAAATTGATAAATTGGAAAAGTATTGCAACTTATATCACAAAAGCAATATTTCCAATATACCAGACTTATAAAAATGGAGAAAAAAATAAAACTGAAAACTAATGGACTAAGAATATTAACATAAAGTTCATAAGAACATGAACATAACATTTATAGAAAATAAAATAATGATCACAATGCATATGACTCATAATCATTTGAAAATATACTCATGTCCGTTCACAGTAAGAGAGATGAAAGGTAAAATTGCAACAAGATGCCATTTCTCACCTGTGAAACTGGTAACAAAAAAAATGTTTGACAACATGTTCTTCTGTCAACGCTGTGGGGGAAATTAGGCATTCTCATATATCTCTGGTGGAAATGCAGATTAATAAATGCCTGTGTAGGCACAGATGGAAATTTCTAGGAAGATTACATATTCATTTGCTCTTTGACCCAGCACTTCTCTTCTATTAATAGAAATTTATGCCAAAAATACACAGGCAAAAATATAAAAAGTCATATGCTCTAGGCAATCTTTGTAGGAATATTTGAAATGGCAATAGACTAGAAATAAGCCAGGTGGGCATCAGTGGAGACTGGATGAATAAACTGCAGTACTCCATGGTGGAGTACTAGGTACTTGTAAAAAGTAATGAGGAGATCTCTGTATCTGAATTTGGAGATTTTTCTGGAATATGTTGTCTGAAAATAAAGATGATAAAAGTGTGTATAGAGGTGCTATTATTTATTTAAGAAAAGTGAGAATATCAAATTTTGTTCTGCTTAACTATAACTATAGCTGGGAAAGAAAATAAGAATATTATAAGAAGGACAGAGTTAGAACCTAAACACCTTTGAATCAGCTTTGTTTTATAAATTTGATTTTGGAATAAGATCCTTGAAAAATTGAAAAGTTACGTGGAAAAATGAACCTAAATTTTTTTTTTTTGATGGTATATTCAGAGTGGAACTATTACAACTGACTCTAAAACCCCAATCATTTGACTGTACATCCCTAGTGGAATATGCTCTCAGGGAGAGAAATACAACAAAACAATTCTCAAACTGTTTGCAATAAACATATGGTTGGTGATAGTGTTGTTACTTATTTGTTATTTGCTTTTGAGACTGTTGGGCATGTGTATTTTGAGATCCATTAAGTAAATAGTTACATGATGTTCTAAATATATCATCCTTTCTTGAGCATGTGTGTGTGTGTGTGTGTGTGTGTGTGTATGTGTCTGTGTGGGTGTGTTTTCTAGATTTGTTAACACAAAATACCTTGGAAATATCACATGATAAAGTAGTAACTAGAAGCTCCCACAGCTCACAGATTGTAATCTGAAAACACTGTTTCTCACCAAAGGGAACCAATGCTCTCTTTAGAATGACCAATTCCAAGTCTGGGACAGGAAATATATCAAGTTATTTTGGAATATCTTGTTATATCAGATAACAAGAACTCTGTCAAAGAATAGTAGGGTCATGTCTAAACAAATTTGAAGTCAACTCAAGTAAGTTATTATTGGCCAAAAGTGGTGTAATTTGAGCATCACTAAAATTGTTTTCTTCAATGAATTTAAACACAACAAATATGTATAAAATGATAGATTACAATATGGTACTAAACGTCACCTTAATCACCATTGTAAACTTAGAAAGAAAGGAGAGAATTGAGAATTTTATCACATATTTTCACACTCCTAAGTCACCAAAAAGTATATGAGTCAAAATTTCTCTTCATGGAAGTATCCTAGCTAATAAGTGAAGAAGAAATAATAGAATTAGAATATCGTTGTTTTGTAAAACCTAATGAATTAGTACATATAAACACCGATCATTAACCATTGCTTCCATTACAAAAAGCAGCAAGCAAGCACTACATATCTGATGATGAAATTTAAAAATCTACGTATAAATGCATCTTGCGCCCACCCAAATCAACTCCAAATTCAATCAAGTCTCCCTATCAATTTAGAAAAGACATGGAAGACAGAATGACATGTAGAACAACATATTATATATTTAAAAGCAGATGTTCAACAGCAACCAATGGGTTGTAATCAGCAAAATTCAGCTTCTGGAAAGATCTACAGGAAAAATGATCCATTTTCTTTAACAAATATACACAAGGGGGTTGGAGAGAGATGGAGAGGAACCTAAAGTCTAAAAGAAGACTTAAGACACATATTAACTAATTCAAATGTGTTGCTTATTTGAATATTGATTCCAACAAGTTGTTAAAATACCATTTACGTGACAATCAGAAATTTGAACACATGTTTTTCAAGTTTTATTTTATTTTTATTGGATAAATAATAATCATATATAGAGTAAAATATTATGTTTTGATACATGTATGCATTGTAGAATGATCAAATCAGGCTAATTAACATATCCATCATCTCAAATACTTACCGTTTCTTTGCGGTTGGAATATTTAAAATTCTTTCTTTTAGTTATTTTGAAATATATAATACGTTATTATTAATTATAATCACTACACTGTGCAATAGAACACCAGAAATTATTTCTCCAATCTAACTGTAACTTCCTACTCATTAACCAATGTCTCTCCTCTCTCCATCCACTCCCTCCCCTCCAGTCCCTGGCAAACACCAATCTACTCTCTACTTCTATGAATTTGACATTTTTAGATTCTACCTATAAGTGAGATCATATGGTATTTTTCTCTCTGTTCCTGGCTTATTTCACTTAACATTATTTCTTTTGGGGTCATGCATGTTGTTGCAAATGACAGAATTTTTTCTTTTTTTTTTTTAAGGCTCATTTATGTATATACACCACATTTCTAAAATCCATTGATCTGTTTATGAACACTTACGGACATTTCCATATCTTGGCTATTGTGAATAATGCTGCAGCAAACGTGAGAGTGCAGACATCTCATTGGTATATTGCTTTTAATTTCTTTGAGTATGCACCCAGTAGTAGGATAGCTGGATTATATGGTAATTCTATTTTTAGTTTTTTTTGAGAATCTCCATAGTGTTTATCAAAATGTCCACACTAATTTACAATACCACCACCAGGGTGTAAGAATTTCCTTTTCTTCACATACTCACCAACACCAGTTATCTTTCATCTTTTTGAAAATAGCTGGTTTAAGAGATGTGAGGTGATATCTGTGTGATTTTAATTTGCATTTCTCTGATTATTTGTGATATTGATTATTTTTTCATTTATCTGTCAGCTGTTTGTATGTCTTCTTTTGAGAAATGTCTATTAAAGTCCTTTGTGCATTTTTAATAGGGCTATTTGTTTTCTTGTTATTGAGTAATTTAAGTTCCTTATATATTTTAGATATTAGTCCCTTATCAAAAGTAGGGTTTGTAAACATTTTATCCCAATTTGTGGGCTGTCTCCTCACTCTATTACTTGTTACCTTTGCTGTACACAAGCTTTTTAGTTTGATGAAATCTCATTTGTCTATTATTGATTTCATTATCTGTGTTTTAGGGGTCATATTCAAGAAATATCTGCCTGGATTAACGTCATGAAGCTTCCCCCCTATGTTTTCTTCTGGTAGTTTTACAGTTTCGGGTCTTATGTTTAAGTCTTAAATTCATTTTGAGTTGATTCTTGTATAAGTTGTGAGATAAGGATCCATTTTCCTTTTTCTGTATGTGAATATTCAGTTTTTCCAACACTATTTATTGAAGAGACTGTCATTTTTCCGAAGTATATTCTTGGCACCTTCATTGAAAATTAATTGACTATAGATGTGTCAGTATATTTCTGAGCTCTATTCTGTTCCATTGGCTGTTGTCTTTTTTTTTTATGCCAGTAGCATCCTATTTTGATTACTATAGCTTTGTAATATATTTTGAAATCTGATACTATGATGTTTCCAGATATGCTCTTTTTGTTCAAGATTATTTTGGCTAGTAGGTGGCTTTCGTGGAACTTCAAGATTGTTTTTCTATTTCTTTGAGTAATGACATTGAAATTTTGATAGTGATTACATTGAATATGTAGATTGCTTTTTTTAATTCAGACATTTTTACAACATTAATTCTTTCAATCCATGAACATGGGATATCTTTCCATTTATATCATCTTCAATTTATTTCAGTTCTTTTGTTTGTTTTTAGTTTACAGATATTTCACTTCCTTGGTTAAATTTACTCCTAAGTGTTTTTTATGCTATTGTAAATGGAATTATTTTGTTATTTTTTTTTCAGACAGATCATTGTTAGTGCATAGAAATGCTACTGATTTTTGTATCCTGCAACTTTAATGAGCTCACTTATCAATTCTTACAGTTTTTTGATGGAGTCTTTAAATTTTTTTTTGTATATAAGTTCATGTTTCAGTAAACGGAGATAATTTCACTTCATCCTTCCCTGTTTGGATGCCTTTTATTTCTTTCTGCTGTCTGATTTTTCTGGTTGGGACTTTTGATGCTATGTTGAATAGAAGTAGTAAGAGTTGACATGTTTGATTTTTTTCTAATCCTAGAGGAAAAGCCTTCAATTTTTCACCATTGAATATGATCTTAGCTGTAGACTTGTCATATATGGCCTTTATTGTGCTAGAGAACATTGCCTCTATACCTAATTTATTAAGAGTTTTTATTACGAATGGATGTTGAATTTTGCCAAATGCTTTTTATGCATCTTTTGAGATGATTGTATGATTTTTTTTTCTGATTTTTTCTTTTTTTGTTTCAGGGTATTGTGAGGGTACATACATTATGGTTGCACTTTATGTCTTTGTCTCACCCAAGTGCAGGTTAAAGGCATGCCCTTCCTCCCTACAGTGCTCCCTGTGTCCTTTAATTGCAGGTTTACCATCCCCCAAATCCCCCTAATCCCTGGAGAGTGTTTCTGCCATGTGATCACCCTAGTGTTGATCAGTTAGTACCAGTTTGATGGCGAGTACAAATGAATCCCATTCTTCTGCTCTTGTGGTGCCTCACTTTGGATAATGGGCCTAAGTTTAATCCAGGAAAGTATAAGAGGTGCTAGATCACCGTCATTTCTTATGATTAATATTCCATTGTAAACATATACCAAATTTTAGCAATCCACTCATGGATTGACGGGCACTTGGGTTGTTTCCACATTCTTGCAATAGTGAATTGTGCTGCCATGAACATTCGAGTGCTGCTGTCTTTATAGTAGAATGTTTTGTGCTCTTTTGGGTAAATGCCTAATGGCGCTATTGCTGGATTGAATGGTATTTCTATTTTTAGCTCTCTGAGGTATCTCCAAATTCTTTTCCACAGAGGTTGTACTAATTTGCAGTCCCACCAGCAGTGCAAGAGTGTTCCTGTCTCTCCACATCCTCGCCAACATTTGTTGTTTTGTGATTTTTTGA
>CAUYSK010009956.1:0-16629 GCA_963575035.1 Avahi laniger
CTACATGTTAGAAATATCTGTGGAGCTTTTAAAAAACCCTGATAGATTTAAACCTAAGGAGTGAAACTATTAGAATTCTAGAGGAAAATGTTGGAAATACTCTTCTAGACATTGGACTAGGCAAAGAATTTATGAAGAAGACCTCAAAGACAATCACAGCAACAACCAAAATAAATAAATGGGACCTGATCAAATTAAAAAGCTTCTGCACAGCCAGAGAAACTGTCACAAGAGCAAACAGGCAATCTACAGAAATGGGAGAGAATTTTTGCATGCTACAAATCCGATAAAGGGGTGATAACTAGAATAAATAATTTCTAAAGTTCTCTGAACCAATACTTAAAAGTAAATGTAAAAATTATAAGAAAATAAAATTATCTCTGTAAAATCTTAATGAATAAATTGTTGGCAAGGACTCCACTACTATATGAAAATTTCAATAATTCTGAAACCATGATTAAAAAATATATTTTTAGCAAATTTTCCTTTCCATTTTATCTTTTATTGCTGAGGGAGGGTTAATTTTTACCACTAGGTAGAAGTATTATTATTATTAAATTAAAACCTCTGGCACCAGTCCTAACCTTGTCCCACTGAGTCTTTAGGAAAATTAGTTACTTCTGTTTCTCATATTTTTTTCTCCTTGGGCTTCTCACAAATCCTGTGAGATTTTGCCAGTTTTCATACAACAAATAGTATAAGGCCTTGGAATCTGAAGTTATCAATCTTAGAACATGGAGAAAAGTTGCAGAGCATCATATTTAAGAGTATGGGGTTTGAAAACCAGGTGGATCTGGCTTCAAAACTGATCTTACAACCTAATTCACTTAGAAGATTACTCTCTGAGGCTCATTTTTATCTTATAAAATATGGACAGAGATATCTATTTCCTAGGTTGATGTGGATTTTTAATATACTTTTGCACATAAATAATTAAGCCTAGTTTCTGACACATCGTAGATGTACAATAAACAATAGCTTATTGCTCCCAAATTTTGCTGATTTACCGTTTTTGAACTCTGTTATTCCTTGTGGTACCATGGTATTTTTTTACTCTTTCCAACTTCTAATGTCTCTTTTCTACTTTCTGCTTTGATGCATTATATTTGCTTGTTTTTCTTCCATCGACTGCCCCACTACCCTAGACCCATTCTTCCCTTGGCTGATCACTTTTGTTATTTATGCTACATGTCATCTGCCTTTCTACTTCCAGAGGACAGTAAATATTTGCATGTAATTCCTCCCAGGCTTATAGAATCCTTCTGCTTATGGAATCCTGAAGAAGGTGTTGCAGATAATTGTGGTGAATATATAATTTACAATCAAATATGGACAATTTAATATCCTGAATTTAAAAAAAGCAAAAAATAAATTATATCTCAATAAAGCTGTTATTTTTTAAAAATTATTATAGTAATACATCTGGCAATATACAGGATTTTCCCAGGTAAACAGGTATGTGTAGTCACCATATTTATAAGCAAAGTTACTGCTGAAATTTTACTCTGAAAGCACAGTACAATGCATTTCCTCATTGCTGTCTTATCATTCAGGACCTTGCAAATTGTTTCATTTTCTAAAAAGTGCTGATTGTTATGGTTTCTGGATGCTCAGATCAGCTTTATGTACTGAAATGGGAACTGGCTCAATGCCCCAAATACTTGCAATCAAAAGATGCAGGTGATAGTATCAACAGCAAAAAAAAAAAAAAAACAGCCCAGAGGAAATATTAGGCCAGGTAATCACTGACTGTGTGTTACCAAATCACATTTACCATTTTGACCATGGGGTTTATAGTGATTCATTTAGTTGTCCAAATAAAGATTGATGTAGATGGCCAAAAATAAATTCCCCTACTTTTGCTTACCAAAATACAAACGGTGCCAAAACTCATGAATGACTATAGCAGCGATTAATCTGAATTGCATACCAGATAGCTATCGTCAATGTAGTTTCTCTGTGAATGCACTAGGTTTAATTTAAAATGGCACAACAGGGGTAAGTAAATCAATAGGTTGCTCTTCTAGATTTCTATTTTGTGTGTAGAGTAGCTGAGTGCTAGAAGTGGCAGAAGTCCCCATTAAGTCAGAGAACATTTATTGAGCAAATGCTATGTGTCAGGCACTGTACTGGACACTAAAGGCACCAGTTTTGGTTTGTGCTTGGGGGAAAAAAACACCCTGTGATACCTGTCATTGCACATCACTTATGTTGCTGGGACACACTTATCAACTCCAGTTTTTACATAGATGACAGATACATAGGATGAGGGTGCATACTGCATATCTATTTTCCCCCTTTGAAAATAGGAATCAATCACATACGCCACTCAGCGAAAGTCGGCAATATGTGCTCGTCACTTGAATACTGAGAAGAAACTTGCCTTCCTGGATCGCTTCTACTAGTTTTTTTGTTTTTCCCCCCTTCTGGAAATTCTGTGTTATTGGAAACCACTCTATTGTCTCAGACAAAACCTCTCCCCCACAGTCCTATCTCACAGGTATGGGGTGCTGTAGGCAGCTGGATGGGTGATGTATGTCCTGATCTTGGCTTTCTCCTCTTCCTTAAGGCGATCGCGCCTCCTTTTTAAGAGCTAATGACCTCCTTCACGAATTTAAGTTTGACTTCTATCAGAATTTGGGGTAGTGAGGCTACTTGTACCAATGTATCTGATTTGTTCCATCCACTCAGAATGTTGGTCATTATTGACACTTTGCTCCTGTACAAAGCTATAAAATTGTCTCACAAGGTTAGGGTCTATGGTCAGTCTAGGTACTAGTTTCCTGGTGCTGCCGTAACAAAGTGCCACAAGTTAGGTGGGTTAAATGGCAAAATTTTATTCTCTTACACTTCTATAGGCTAGAGCTTTGAAGTCAAGGTGTTGTCAGGGCCATGCACCTTCTGGGACTATGGAGAGAATCCGTCCCTGTGTCCTCCCAGCTTCTGGTGGGAGGTGGCTGTCAATCCTTGGCACTCCTTGACTGGCAGCCACATCACTCCAATCTCTGTCTCTGTCATCACAAGGCAGCCTCCCTATGTGTCTCTCTTCACATGGCATTTTCCTCTTACCAGGACATCAGTCATATTAGATTAAAACCCACCCTGATGACCTCAACTTAATTTGATCATATCTACAAAGACTCTATTTCCAACCAAGGTTATAGCCACAGGTACTTGGGGTTAAAACTCCAGTATGTATTTTGGGGGAACGAAATTCAACCTCTAAAGTCTATGATGTCTGAATCTCCTGGAATACCAGCTTTCAGGGAACTTATAGTCAAATCAGACAAACTCTCCATTCACTGAAAGTCTTCCCTATTATCTAAAGCACAATGAATTTCTTCCTGCATTCATACATATATTTGTCATTGTCATCATTACCATGAGTTATATTTATTTACTGTCAGTCTCTCACTCCATGGGAGGTCCTTGGAAAGCACTATGATAAGGAAAAAAATAAGATGTACCATAGACGGAGAATCATTTTGCACTCTACTGTCTCACTGAGCCAGCTATGGGGGATGATGCGATTCTACACTAAAAGCTACTTAGTCTGGGCGTACCACTCCGATCACATGAGGAGATACTGATGAGGCTCATAGCACTGAAGCGAAGGCTGTACCAGAGACCTGAAGTAAACAGTAGCCACACCTACTGCAATGGTGACCACATAGGCAGCAGTTGAGATGAAACAGCCAAAGCGATAATGCTAATTTTCAGAACAGCAGCGGGCCAGAGTAGCAGCTCTAAAGCTAAGTATGTAAACAAAAGCCTCTTTTGCCTGAAGACATGGACTTGACTTTAGCCCATGGTAAAAAGTTTCTAAGAGTGAGTGAGAGAGGAAAGGCATTGGCTAAACACTAATTCAGGGGAAAATGAGTTAATATGCTTGGCCTGTTATATATTTTTCTGCTCATTTTTGGGTGATGCTCAGAGAATGCGGGAAAAAAAGGCAGATGAAATTGTTTTATTTTCTTGCAAACGTGTTGATATTTACTTCCTGCTAAGTAGACTAATGATATTTGCTTGGAGGAGAGTCCTTATCTATTGAATATTTTTAACAGAATATCTCTGATTTAGGACAAATTGTGGTAAACAATCACAGAATCTATGGATTTATGAGACATGGCTTCCTGGGAAATGTGACGTAAGCTAAACAATCATTATGGTAGAAATGAATGTGTTTCATTACCTCAATTCTTCCTGGTGTGAGAGATGATTTTCATTCATTACCTAGAGCAGGTGTCCAGTGAGGACCTGTGGGACTCGAAGGGCCATGTGGGATGCATGGTCACGGTTATGGGGACTTGCACTTCGTTCTTAAAGATGAAGTTATTATGTTTGAAATTTACTATAGAAAAAAAGAGCTATTAATAGAAATTCATTAGATAGACAACTTTGTAGGTTTAAGAGTCACTAAAGAGAATAAGGTAGGGGTTCTTTTTGCTAATGATTACTGATACATTAAGCTTTATTTCTGATTACAAACATAATAAATGCAAATTAGGAAAATCTAAAAAAACTATGAAGAAAACATTCAAAATCTTCACAGTCACGACAGAATCATTTTTAACCTTTTAATAGTTTAATAGTTACTTTCAAATTCTTTCTCCCTCCTTTCTCTCTCTCTATACCCCCTTCTCTCTCTCATTCTATCATCTCCCATGTTATCAATTTTAAACAGAATTGTAAAAAAAACTGAAATGTTTTTATGCTTTCATGAATAGAGAAAAATATTTTATGAATAGAGAAAAATATTAACCAATAATCTATTAATGGATGTTGAATTGTTTGTATTTTTTATAATTATAAATAAAACTTCCATGAGCATCTCTATGTGTTCATATATATTACTCATTATCATTACATATAATAATCGTGTAAATTGATTATTATGACTATGCTATAATTTATTTTTTCCTTGATGCGATGGCAAATGGGTAGTTTTCAGTTTGGGGTTACTACCAAATATTGCTTCTCTGAACATTTTAATAACATGCTTTTTGGTAAACGTATGTGTACCTAGGAATGCAGTATCTGGATCATAAGATGTTACTATATTTAGCTTCCGCTCACTTTTATCTAGACTTGTTTTTTTCTTTGTCTTTATTGTCCCTGTTATATAAATTGGATTATAGCCCCAGCTATTTCTCCTAGTGGGTGGGTTTTTTCCCTAAAAGGGAATTTTGGTTATGATTATCTAAATTTTCCAGATTTCTGTGGCTCCTTCGCACCTTCCATAGAGCTCTTGTGTTCAGCTGTTATGGGCACATATAAAATGTTTCCCAGTTTGACCTGCTATTTTCAAGTTAGCATATTGGTCTTTCCAGTGAATATCGTTTAATTATTGAGTTCTCTGTTGCTTATTTCTGCTTCATTTTGCACAGATGCTGATAATATACACTTCTTATAGTGGTTGGTGATTGTCCCCACCCGTCTAAATATGGAGTTCATTGGAATACAATTTACCATTCAGTTTTGTTATAGATGTTATCCAGGAGTTTTTTGTTTTACTCTTATAATTGGTCTGCTCTTATTAGGGTTAGAGTTTGAGGAAACTGAAAAACCGTGCTTCCTTTGCACCACTGCTCTTCTATATGGACATAGATAGACATAATTTTTCTTTTTTATTTTTGAAAGGGAGTATTTTGATTTTCATACCAAACTAATAGTCTTTGTGCATGAGAAACTGAGATGATAATTTGAGCCTTTTGACAATGTTAGATTTTTCCAATATTGAATTTGTTTTGGCAGAAGGATAGAGTATAGAGCAACCACATCAATCCAATTGAAGATTAGGTTGTTGTGGGACATAAGATCTGGCCTGTGTATAGCTTACAACTCCTCCTGGAATGTATTTTCAAGAGTTCCAAATGAGATCCTGGAACTTTGTTAGGGACCCTCTTCATTAGCAGGCCCTTATCTTTATTTCTTGTTCTCCAAACCATGTAAGCCTTCCAGAATTCTTTATGTTTTTTCTTGTAATGATATATTACATGTATTAATTTATGAATGTTAAGTAAGCCTTGCATTCCTAGTATGAGCCACATGTGATGATTTATTATCCTTTTTATATATTGTTAGATTTGATTTGCTTATATTTTATTAAAGAGAATTGTGTCTATGTTCATGAAACATATTAGTCTATAGTTTTCTTATAACATCTCTATCTTTTTTGATATTAAAGTAATGCTGGCCTCATAAAACAAGTTGGGAAGTGTTCCCACCACTTCTATTGTTTTGAAAGAGATAATGTAGAGGTGGTATGATTTCCTCCTGAATACATGGTATGATTGCATCCTTAAATATGATTTCTTCCTAAAATATTTCCCTTAAATATTTTCTTTCTTAAATATTTATTGATGAGTAAAACTATCATGGTCTGCTGTTTTGTTGTTGTTATTTTGTCTTGCATTTGTATTGTACTTAAGTTCTAATTCAAAGTTTTGCATAGTTATAGGAGTATTTAGTATTCCTCCTTGGATGAGTTTTGGTACTTTGTCTCCTTCAATAAACTGGTCCCTAAGTTATCAAATTTATGGAAATAGAGGTGATCATATTATTCTATTGTTATTAACTGCTGCGGGATCTATAGTGATGACCATTTTATTTTATTTCTAATCTTGGTAATTTTTGTTTTCTCTCTTTTTATTTTCAGTTACTCTAGCAAGAGCTTTATTGATTTTTATTTTTATTTTCAAAGAAAAATAGTTTTGTCTTACTAATTTTCTATTTCTCTTGTTTTCAACTTTATTGATTTCTATATTAATTTCTATTACCTCCTTTCTATTAATATTTGCTTTAAATTTAATCCACTCATTTTTCTTTAGTGTCCTAAGATAAAGGCTTAGGTTATTGATTTTATTAGTATATCCTTTTTGTTTTCTAAAATATACATTCAGTGCTATAAATGTACTTTCTAAGATTGATTAAACAGTATTCCAAAATCTGTGATGTTATATTTTCAATTTTATTTAGTTATAAAAAAATGTTATGTTCCATTGAGGCATCTTATTTTTATCTGTGGATTATTTATAAGTGTGCTGTATAATTTAAAAATACTGGGAATTTTTAAGCTATTTTTCTGTTAATGATATCAAGTATAATTGTTATGATCTTAACTGTACTTTGTGTGATATCTATTCTTTTACATTTGTCAAGCTATATTTAATGTCCCAGAGCATGATCTATATTGGTAAATGTTCTGAGTGAGCTGAGAAAAATGTATTCTTTATTTTATTGCTTTTACTTGGAGTGTTCTACAAATGTCAATTGGGTCAAATTGATATATAGTGCTGTTCAGATTATATTCTTACTGGTTTCCTGCCTGCTTCATCTAGTAATTGTTAAGACATGGTGTTGAAATTTCCTACTGTAGTGGATTTTTCTATTTCTTCTTTCATTTCTATCATTTTTTATCTCATGTATTTGGACACCCTGTTGTTATAATATAGTCTTTTAAAATGCTGTCTTGACCCCCTTTGGAGGCCCTGGATAGAGGCTGGTCAGTCATGTTCTCTAGCAGTTAAGTCCATACCCCAAATCACTTCAAGCTCCCATACTCTAGGCAACTAAGTACATACCCTAATTTCTCCAGGGCCAAGTACCACATTAACAGGGAGAGCTCCTGTACCTCAGAGTCTGCTGAAATAATTCAAACTAGGCGATCCTAAGCCTGCTGTCCAGCCTTACCTTTTCTTTCTGCAGAAACCTGAGTGGTCCTGCCTGGCCTACTGTGCTAGTCCTTTGGAACTATAAGAATAGCATACTATAGGGCAACATATGTAACCTAAACATCTGTACCCCCATAATATGCTGAAATAAAAAAAAAAAACTTTTTCCAGGTTCTCTTAATCTGTCTCTCTTTACCATACCACAACTAAGGTAATCTGATTAAAACAGTTGGGAGGAACTTACATGTTTAGAAGTATAATGTTTTTGCTGGAAAATTGACTCATTTATTATTGTATAATGTTCTTCTTCATTCCTGATAATCTTCCTTGACCAGAAATCAGCTTTGTATGAAATTATTATGGTGATTCCAACCTTCTTTTGATTAGTGTTTGTATTCTCTATTTTGTTTGTTGAAGAAAGTCTTTTATTTTCCTCTACTTTTTTTAAAAGTATTAATATATAATGTGTACATTTTTATGGAGTATATGTGGTATTTGATGAACATTTTCATCGTATACAGGAATTTTGGTTTGCAGGGTCTTTTTCCCAAGTCTTAAAAATTTTACTCCGCTGGCTTCTTGTTTGCATAATTTGTCACAAAAAGTCTGCTCTAATTCTTATTTTTATTCTTGAATAGATAAGGAGTCACCTACTCTCCTGCCAGCAGCCTTTACATTTTCTGCCTTTCTTTGAAAAATAGATCTTTAGTGTGAGGATTTATGTTAATCCGGCCAGAAATGTGGTGTGGTTGATGCTTGTTGTAGCTCTGTGTTCCAGAGACTTCAAATGTCTCAAATGACCTCATTTTGATTCCCCTTTTGCTTTGGAACTTTCCTTTGTTTTGTTCCTCAGAGAGAGTCTATCTCTTGCTGCTTTCTAAATTGAAGTCCTCTGCAGTCTTACTGCGTAATGTTAAGGTGTAATAAAGGGGCATTCTCTAATCTTTGCAAGCCTAAAGCATTGAGGTATACTGTTGGCCTTTGCCTTAGAGGAAACTTCACAAGTTTCCTTCTTTCGTTGAAAGAGGTTTACTACCCTTGTCTTCTAACCCTTCTGTGACTGCAGCAAGTATTAGGGGAGACATAATCTACAGGGAAGAGGGCTCAAGGTATGGGACCATTATGGGGAGCAACACAAATTATCAAATAATATATATATAAATGCTGTCATTGATTGCCTACCATATTATCAAAAAAGAAACAATAGGAAAATGGTGTCACTATTTTGTAGAAACATTTAGTAAAAAAGTAACTAAATATACTTTCGAATTGATAATAACATTAGGCAACATTATTTAACCTTTATTATGTATCAAGCATCAGAATTAGTCTGTTCATGTATTATACAATTGAATCACAAAAATAGTTTTATAAGGGAAATACTAACATTATCTGTATTTGCACATGAGGAAACTGAGTCTCAGTAATTGGTACATTTTTGTGTAGATAGTAAATGGGAAAGCCAAAACTCAAATTTAGGCAATCTAGCTTGAGAGCTTATGATTATCATTAGAGTTTTCTACTGCCTCAAACCACTGAATGATCCTCAGCTGTGGTTGTGGGAAAAGTATTAATTTTGTTACTTCTGTAATGTAGTTGTCTCTCAGTAAATATTTTATAGGACAAATAAATCAATGAATTTGATAGTTAGTATTAAAAAAAATGTTGTATGTATCTTACCGCACCAGCTTATAATAATGCATCTGTCAGCTTTACTCTTTAACCCAATGATCTGAGAAATAATTACAGAGATAATTTTGTCCAAATTAGTTATTAAAGTAAGGAACAAAGGATTTGAAAGAGAAAAAGAGTGAAAAATATGAGGGGAACAAAGAGTAATTTATTTTTAAATTCTCAAGGTTCAATATGTGCTTGAAAGCTTAAACTGTAGATTTACACTTAAAGGATCCATCAAGAATTGAGGGAAAAAGAGAAGGGTAAGTGAGTAGAAGCAATAGAGAGATATCAAGAAAATTTCCAATGAAATAAACAAATAAATAAAAAAGGGAAAAATTCTCTGGACCCAGTTTTATCTCAACCTAAAAAGAAACATCTCTCCCTCCACTCCTTCCATAAAGTTTACTATGCTTTTAAAAATTCTCTTTTATTTTGTGATTTAGAATAATTTTATAAGCCCATGCTTAGTAATGCTAAAAAAGAAAAACAAATTGAAACAAATTCTGAAGCAACACCCCATGATGTATGCAAAGAATGCTCAAACTATAAAAGCCCTAAAGAAATTCGAGATTCAATTTACAATTTTTATGTGTACGATTTCCTTGGGAAATCTTTTAAAAAACTTTTTATATTTCTTAATGTTTTCCATCTGCTGCAGAACTTTCAAGTTGCTACAGGACAGTTGTACACAGAATGCCTAGGATCTTTTTAATATGTGACTTACATCCTGGTAGGAAATTACCTTGTTGTCACGGTTCACTTGGTAGCACTTTGTGGACCAGCAGGTCATGGTTGAAGGGCTTAGGCCATAGTGGTAATTCATAACCAGCTCTTATTGCACTTCAGCATGGTTCTGGGTCAAAAACACCATTATCCCGCACTTCAAGTTCAGATGTGTTTCCACCCATCACTTTTACTTTGATAAATCTTGAGAATAGAAAGTAATTTTTATCTTGAAAAGATATGTGTGAAGCTGTAGGTAGTGAACACAAAATCATTTATTGATACAAAGCTATATTCCTTTAAATTTATCCCATTTGGTCTCCACGCAGAACATGTGCACACATTCACACACACGTACACATCCTCCCTCAAAAACACTTACAGGAAAGCAAAAAATGTGGGGGTGATGAACAGCAGGTGAGGGCAATAATTCACATTTCCATTTCCTCAAATATCTGTATGGTATCTTTTCTCTATTAAAGGCCTGCTCTTGCCAATCCCTCTCAGCTGATGACATTGCATCATACTTTATTAAAAAAATTAAAGTACTCAGAAAGGCACTCTCTTCTTTTTTCACTATGTCCATATACATATTCTCTTTTGTCACTCTTCTGTAAGACAAGAAAACATCCTGTTCCTATCAATGGCAAATTCCTGTGCTTGGGTAGTTTGTCTCAACTCCTCATCTCTCACTTTTCTAAGATCTTACATGTATGCCTTTTGCTTATTTTCATTAATTTCTCTTTCTCCTTGATCCTTCTTATACGTTGATGACAAGTGCTTGTACCTTGAAAGTCAATGAATCAAAAAAACACACCAACAAACAAAAGCATAACCACCACCTTAGATATTCTCATTCTTCTGCTGCTCTTCATTTCTGTACTTCCATTTACAGAAAAAGAAAAAAAAAAAAGAAGTGGAGCTTCTCTTCGCAGACTTCAATCCATGCCTTCGTGTTATATTTTAAACTAAATATGAAAAGCAAAAACAAAAACACATCTAGAATATCATATAGGTAAATATTTTTACAACCTTGGCAAATGTGAAGATTTCTTAAGTATAACACAAATAAAACTAGCTATGATGGAAATATTGATAAACTGGAATACATCGAAGTTAAAATTGTATGTTCATAACAGACACTATTAGAATGAAGAAGCGAAGTACAGAATGGGAGGAGATATTTGCAAGTAATAAATCCTAAAAATGAGTTGTATCCAGAACATATAAAGAGCTTCTACAAATCAGTAAGAAAAAGACAGCTCAATAAAATTGGGCAAAAGACATGGACACTTCACAAAAGGGAATATCCAATTAGAAAATATTCACAGGAACATGAATATCTTCTTCAAATTTATTACTAATCAGAGTTAATGTTAAAAAAGCAGTGCAATACTAACATACCACCCACCAGGATGGCAAAAATTTAAGTCTTAAAATATCAAGTGTTAACAAAGATAAGGAGCAACTTAAACTTGTAGCACATTACTAATGGCAATATATGTACAATCACTTTAAAAAACTTAAAGTCGAACCTACTATGCCTATGTATATACTGGAAATAAATGCATATAAATATGTGTTGAAATATGTGCAAAAAGTATACACAGAAGCATTATTTCAAATTTGAAAGAACCCAAATATATATTGAGTAATATGGGTAAAAAAAATTTAGTATGTTTATACATATCATGATGTTAATTAAAATAATGAAAGAAGCCAGACATAAAAATACATCTAGCATGATTCTAGTTAAGTTAGAAAAGGGAAATACTTTCTGAACTTCTAACACCATAAATTTTCATAAATTGTAGTGTGAACTCTGGGCATTATTATAAATTGAACACACCTGTGTGGCCACCGCCCAAGCCAGGCCCCCTTAAGTGTCTCATCCCAATCATTATCTCTACGTTATGAATTTCACATTTGTATCATCAACTGAACCAAGTGGCTGAACTTTCCAATTCCCAAGGTAAGGTCGTTAATAAACAAATGAGACTTAGTATGGTGGAGAAAGTAATGTCTCTCCTATGTCCCCAGTGATGGCCTCAGTGATTTCCATAAACATGAAAAGGGAGCTGGTCAGCGGGAAAATCACTTCAGACTCAACATGATTCCCTATTTGTGATCATTCCCTGTCTGTGATGGTTATCCAAGCCTTCTAATTCCCACTCAGTCTCTCAAGCAAAAGTCATTTAAAATTAGATGTCTGAAATGGTTTAGTGTTACTAGCACCCTGACAGGTGGCAAGAAGAAGATGGCTTTGAAAATATTAATACACGTAACTCACTATGTCTTCAATGCTTTACACAACCAAAGCTTACTTCCAGTGGTTAATAAATAGCACCTTGCCCACCCACCTGAACCTAGCTAGAAGTTAGAGGTTTGGGGGGTCAAAGTCCTATTGTACTTTTTCAATATGCCTCATTAGTTATACCATATTATTCCCATTTTTAAAGTGATAAAATAGAGGTTTCATAAGATTTATAGCTAGTAAATGTTATATTTTATTTTCAAATGCTTTTTTTCTTACTTTAAAGCTTATACTGCTAATTATTATAAGCCATTTTAGTTATTGTAGATTTTGTTTCTGATTTACTCACCCTTATGTAGACATGATGTTATCCTGACAATTATATTTCAGAATGTGTCTATTCATTCATTCCACCAATATTTATTGAGCATAGTTTGTAGACATTGTTCTAGATATTGGAGACTTGAAAGTAATATTTTTTGCATTCTTGTAGTTTATGTTGTAGTGGGGGTGTTGGAAGAATAAAAATATAAACATAATAAATTATAAACATAATATTTATAAAATATTATAAAATTTATAAACATAATAAATTACATTGAATATTAAAAAGTAATTGTGAAAAAAATCAGGATTAAAGGATTGGAAATTCTGAAAAAAGCATTACAACATTAAATAGGGTGGTCAGACGGGCCTGTCAAGAAAGATGCAACTATGCAAAAACTTGAAGGAGAGAAGGGAATGAATTCTTCACATGTCTGAGGAAAATATATTTCAGTAAGATAATAAGACCCCAATATTTTAGGAAGGCACAAATGAAATCAAGGAGTTGAATATGAGAATAATTCACCAATCCAGGAAAGATTTGATTAGTAGCATTGGAGGTGGTCAAACGTGGTTATATATATTTTTTTATTTCAGTGGATTTAGGGATACAAGAGCTTTTTTGTTACATGAATGAATTACACAGTAGTGAATCTGGTTGTATTTTAAGAATAAATTAACATAATTCTTGATGAATTAGTTAGGAAAGTAAGGAAAAAAAATGGAGTCAAATAACACTCCGTGTGTTCTTACTAGAGCAAATTGAAAATGGTTGTCATCAACTGAGATATGCAAGTATATGAATGGAGCTGGTTTGAGGGCAGCATAAATTTGGAGCATGTGTAGTGTGAGATACAAGTTAGATACTGAAGCAATGACGGTGACTAGGGTGGTTGAATCTATGAGTCTGGGTTATAGAATAGTGGTCTGTACTAGAGATAAAAATGTATAAATCATCTCAAGTAATTTTATATGATAAATAAAGACATATAACAGATGAGATTACCAAGCAAGTGAATGTAGGTAGGTAAAGAGGAGATGTCTAATAAGTAAACATTTGGACACCCAAACTTAGATAACCTAGGAAAATAGGAAAAATTAGAAATTAAGAATAAGGGACACTAAAGAGGTGCGAGGAAACCCTGGAGTGGTGTCCCAGAAGCCAAATAAAGATCAAGCTTGGCAAACATTGTTGCTAAGTAAAATTAGGACTGAGAGTCGAATAATGGTTTTAATAATATGAATTATTGGTGTCCTTGGGTAGTAGAGTACAGTAGAGTGATGGAAAGAATGACTGAGTGGACTAAGATTAAAGGAGTTTGAAAGAAAAGATATTAGATTATAAAGAGTAAATATAGAAAAAACCCTTAAAAGAATTTTTTTTCTTGTAAAGGGAAAAGAGAATTAGGAAGCTGGAGAAGAGAGTAGGTTAATGAAAAATTACTTGTCATGTTATATATATAGAAATAACAATATATATAGAAATATATATATAGATGTGCATATATATATAGAGAGAAATATATAGAGAGAAATAACAATATGTGTCTTGATGGGAACAATTTCTGCCCATTCCCTTCTTTTCTAAAAGTCCTTTCTTACTAATCCAAATAGTTTCTATCTGAATCAAAACACAAAGACAATCTAGCTAAGGCTTGTCTCCCATGGCAGTAGACTACTCCCTGTCCAACTGGGGATCTGAGAAAACTGACTCTCTCTATACCAAATTTTGTTTAGAGCATCAAACCAAAGCAGGGAATCACAAGTAGTAAGGCAGAAGCAGAACTGTGTTAAAAATTACTTTTCAATGTACATATTTTCATGATATCCTTGGCATTACCTTCTGAGAAGTAATGTTTCATGCTAAATCTTTTATTGCTATTTTTCTTGTTCATTTCATTTATTATTTCAGTCTAATGAGAAAAAATAAAGGTTTTGTACTATTTTATTAATCTAGAAATGTATTTTCTTTCAAAGTTTAATGCTTAAAAATGCATAAAATAATGGTAAGATAAATATCATCTATTAACTGTACCTGGCCTTAAAGATTACATACATTAAAGCATAATTTAGTATACTGTTTCAAGTTCAGTCAAGCTGGAAAAATCTACCATGTAATGCACTTTAATCCAAAGTTCAGGTCATGAGATTAGTCAGTTCTAAAACAAGACAGATTTGTACCTGTACCAACAATGTTTATCAAACTGATAATAAAGGACATGTGCTCAAGCGGGAAAAACTGTCACTAAACTCATTGTGTCAGTGTCCACAACAATGAAGATTTATTTGCCACTGTGCTACCAAAAGTCCAACTTGCTGGCTGCTTTGAGAAAGAACATGGCACACTTTGCTCCAAATTCAAAAAGTTAATATGAAACCTTCAATATTGGAATAAAAACTGTGACACATTAAGGAGACCCTTTAGTGGTTTTCCCTTATATTGTGTCTCCCTGGAACTATAACTTTGTAAGTAACCATGATTATGGAAATGAATAAAGATTGAAAAAAAATTTCTTTTCTAGGAGGGAGAGACCTGGTGTATGTATATACATCAATAAAGAGGTAGAAGAAGAGATGGGAGAAGTCTTTTGTACTGAGAGTAATTATTCATCCAGGAGTTCAGACACTGTGACCTTACAGAGGCTTTACTTTATTTCAGTCTTCAAAACTCACAGACATAAGTAGATTTTATCTGTTCACACATGAGGACTACTCAAGCTCAGTATTCCTTGGTACGCATCAAGGAGTACAGCCAAAATTCCTTGGCTATCCCATATTACATTTTTACTTAACAAACTTTCCTTTTTTTTCCACTTATTCTCTGGGTCAAATTATCACCCATAAAAATGATGAGATCCCAGAGGCTAATTTTTGAGGAATTAATGAAAAGAAGAAATCATAAATATATTTTTTAAGTATGGGATAGAAGAGAGATATTAAGGATTAAAATAAACAATGAAAGATAGAGTGCTATGACTAATTTCATTATGGCTTTAGGCCTTATTTTGATTTTAATTGCTTTCAATTTGAATGAAAATGTTCTCAGTTATAATTTTTTCCTTTGCTAGTTATTTGTTAAACAACTAAATGAAGTCATTTTACGTAATATCTTAGCTACAGTCTACTAAAGCTTAATCAGCACAACAATGAATCACAAGTAAATCAACAAGCAGGAGCCTGGACTTTGGTTTTTCAAAGTTCATTTGTTTTGTATTCATTAAAAATAAAGTGCCATTAGAAAAATTTAGCTTCATCTTTTTTTATGGAAAGCTAAATGGAATTAGTTGAGTGTTTCAAAGAATATGCTATTTTAATTGTGTATTTGTAAGTTATTGTCAATATTTGAGTTATGCCTGTTATTTGTTAATAAAATTCATTTGAAAATAATCAAAAGCCTCTGGATTCTCAGTCCTGTTCCAGAGGTCAATGTCTCTGTTCTTGTGCCAGTACCAAGCTATTTTAGTTACTATAGCCTGGTAGTACAGCTTGAAGTCTGGTAGACTGATACCTCCCGGTTTGTTCTTTTTATTTAAGATTGCTTTGGCTATACGAGGTCTTTTCTGGCTCCATACAAAGTGTAGAATTATTTTTTCCAGATCTGTAAAGAATGATAATGGGATTTTGATAGGCATTGCATTAATTCTGTAGATCACTTTAGGTAGTATGGACATTTTAACACTATTTATTCTGCCAATCCATGAGCAAGGTAGGTTTTTCCATCTGTTTACATCTTCTACAATTTCTTTTTTTAGTGTTTCGTAGTTCTCCCTGTATAAATCTCTTACATCTTTCATTAAATATATTCCTAGATATTTAATTTTCTTTGAGGCTTTTGTAAAAGGAATTGCGTTTTTGATTTGATCTTCAGCTTGACTGTTGTTGGTATATATGAATGCCACAGACTTTGTATGTATTGATTTTGTATCCTGAGACTTTTCTGAATTCATTTATCAGTTCTAGGAGTCTCTTAGATGAGTC
>CAUYSK010009957.1:0-52536 GCA_963575035.1 Avahi laniger
CGATCCTTCTGCCTCAGCCTCCCGAGTAGCTAGGACTACAGGCGTGCGCCACCATGCCTGGCTAGTTTTTTCTATATATTTTTAGTTGTTCAATTAATTTCTTTCTATTTTTAGTAGAGACAGGGTCTCGCTCTTGCTCAGGCTGGTCTCGAACTCCTGAGCTCAAACAATCCGCCCGCCTTGGCCTCCCAGAGAGCAAGGATTACAGGCGTGAGCCACCGTGCCCAGCCTACAATGTTTTTAAAATTAATTAATTATTTAAATTGAGAAATAAAAATAGTATATATTTACTGTGTGCAACATGTTGTTTTAAAATATGCATACATTTTGTGGAATGGTTAAATTGAGCTAATTAGCATATACATTACCTCACATATTTATCTTTTTTGGTGGTGAGATGTTACGGTACACAGCAGTCTCCTTATTCGCAGGGGATATGTTCCAAGACCCCCAGTGGATGCCTGAAAGCCTGGATAGTACTGAATCTTACAGATTCTATGTTTTTCTTATACATACATACCTCTAATACAGTTTAATTTATAAATTAGACACAGTAAGAGATTAACAATAACCAATAATAAAATACAACAATTAAAACAATATACTGTAGTAAAAGTCATGCAAATGTGGTCTCTCGCAACATTTCTTACTGTATCGTACTCACCTATTTCGGGACCCCAGTTGGCTGCAGGTAACCAAAACCTTGGAAAGCGAACTCCTGGATAGGGGCTGCTGTACCCGCAGGACCCTGCAGTTGGGGCAGGAACACACGAGAGCTGCCCCACGAACGTGAGTGAGTCTCACAAATGTAATGCTGATGCTGCAAACAAGTGACAGTGGAAAACGCAGAGTGTGACTCACAGAGGTCGAAAACCCAGCCTGGCTCTCCAGGGAGGACAGCTGCTTTGGGAGGGGGGCGGCACAGAGGCCTCGTGCTCACCCCGGGGGCGGCTCCATGGGTGTTCTCACGGGGTCACTCCTGACACTGCACATGCGCATTTTCACCGCTGGGCTGTACGGCGGACCAGACGTAGCTCACAATTTAAAGAAAGGAGAGCCAGGAGCACAGGATGACTGAGGAGAGTGAGATCTCAGTTCCCCTGCGCGTTCCTTGTGCATCTGGCGTGAGCGGGGGCCGTGCACCTTCCTGGGACACTGAGGGACCAAGGGGACATTTCGAGAAGGCTGAGTCGGCTTCATCTGTCCCTGGAGTTTTGCCAGGTGGGAGACAGGAAGGTAAAAGGAGCCAGGACACGCACGGCACCGGCGAGGGAGCAACTGGAAACCTGCGCTGCGGGAACGAAGCTGGGTGGGCTGGCAGGTGGGGTCAGGAGGACAAAGCTGAAGTCCTGGGAAGAGGCGGCTTGGGGGGGTGGCGACCAGCGACCTGGATGACCTGGTGCAGCGGTGGTGAGGAGACGTCCACCTCAGAGATCTTGAAGGAGGGGCTCGTTCAGGGCAGGACAATGTCTGCAACAGTAGCAGTAGGTGGCTGAGATGTCATGGACACCGGGGTTTTGGTTCCCACAGCTTGCAGAAGTCCCCCTACCCCAAAGCCAGCGTGAATAAAGCAACAAGGTTCCGTAGTGCCCTGTTGTGCAGACACAGATCGGGACGCACTTCCCAGCCTCCCCCCTTGCCCCGGCTCACAGCCACAGCCAGAAGACCCTCCTGCAAAAGGGTGCCGCCTGCAGTCCCCATCAGAGGAGCCCTGGGAAGGTATTGGGGAAAGCGTGTGGCCATAGCAAGCCCCTGCCTAAAATCTTCGCTGGAAGAGTTGCATCACGGAACCGGCACATGTGCCTGCCCGGACACCGGGAAAGGGATGCAGGCAGAGTGCTCTGGGCAAAGGGGCTGATACTCAACCCGGCGCAGAAACCTGAAGTCCTCTCTGGCTCCTCCTTTTTCTTTGACGGAGGTGCTTTGGTCCTATCTGCAGTGCACGTCCAGTTGCAAATGCTTTTCATCACCACAACCAGGACCATCCTGGTCTAAGCCACCACTGTCCCTCATCTGACTATGGCTACTGTCTTTCAACTGCTCTGTTCAATTCCCCCACACATCCTGTAGGCCTTCTCCATGGCGAGAGGGGCAATGGGGTTCATTGGCAGCAATGAACCAGCCTGATTGCCCCCACAAAAACAGTTGTTAGAGAAAGGAGGGCCAAGCCAAAAGCTCAGGGGCAACATCTGAACACAAAGAGATGACAAAATATTCACAAAAGCCTCTAATTATATTGGCAAATAAAAAATGTGTTTAAATCTTCATGCAGAAAAATTCACTCTTTTTGGTGTACAGCTACTTTAAGTCTTGACAAATGCAGAGTCATGTGACCACCACTGCAAACCAAGGCACAGGAACACTCGCTGCCCTGCGTGGTCAGTCAGCCCGTCTCCCTACCACCGACCCTGGCAACCGGGGATCTGCTCTCCGTCTCCGCAGATTCGCCTTTTCCAGAATGTCATATCAATGTCACATGCACAGAATCACGCAGAATGGAACTAGTGGAGTCTGACTTCTTTCCCTTAGCATAATGCGTCTGAGAACCACGCAAGTTGTTGCGTTCAATAAGGGCGTGTTCCTTTTCTCCGCTCAGCAGTATTCCGTGGGATGGTTCTACCACACTTCATTTATCCATTCGCCTACTGAGGGACTTTTGAGTTGTTTCCAGTGTGGGGCCCCACTGGAGATTTTAAGTCACCTTTCTCAGGAACTGACCGAATACAAGATCCATTTCATTAACAACATAAACAATTTGACTTAATTGAAATATATAGAATATTCATTGTTTTCAAGGACTGATGGGGCGTTTACCAAAATAGAACATATTCTGGGCTATAAAGAATATAGGAACAGATTTCAGAAAACTGCAGTCATCCAGAGTGCACACTCTGCCTGATGTGTGACTACACAGGAAGCCAGTAACAGAAAGACAGCTAGAAAATCCCCTCGCATTTGGAAATAAGCAATACTCTTCCAAATAACTAATGGGCTAAAAGAGGAGTCAAAATGAAAATTTAAAAATATCATGAGCTAAATGATAATCAAACAATTTGTGAGAGACAGTAAAGCATTGCTTAAGAGGAAAATTTATAGTTTTAAAGCTTTAAATGCATACAGTAGAAGAGGCTGAAAACCAGTGAGCCAAGCTTCCAGCTTAAGAAACTAAAAAGAGGGTGGGTGTGGTGTCTCATGCCTGTAAACCCAGCACTTTAGGACTGGAAGAGGACTGCTTGAGGCCAGGAATTCGAGACCAGCCTGGGCAATGTAGCAAGACTCTACCTCTTAAAAAAATTAGCCAGGTATGGCGGCACAGGCCTGTAATCCCAGCTACTCCGGAGGCTAAGGCAGGAGGAGCAGGAGGATCACTTGAACCCAGGAGTTTGAGGCTATAGTGCCCTGTAAACTGCACCTGTGAATAGCCACTGCACTCCAGGCTGGGCAACACAGTGAGACCCCATTTCCAAAGAAGAAAAAGAATCCTCCACCCCACAAACTGCACTCTCTGTCTCTTCTCCCTGCTGTGCTTTTCTCCAGGGACGTGTATCATCTGACACATGAACTATTTTCTTGTGTTTTACTCACTGCCTACTTCCCACAAGAACGCAAACTCCAGCCAGACGGCCTGCACGGCTGTTTCCCACTGTCCAGCCCAACGCCGGGCACACACGAGGCAGTTCAGGAAATGCGTGCTGAGTAGCAAGCCCTCGGCCTCCTCCCCGTCCTTCCGCACAGGCCCCTTCCCCTGTGGGCTGCTGGCCTGAGTCTGACTGCCTCAAAGAGCCACTCCTGACCCCCAGGGCCGTCGTCGCATGACAGGAGTGTCCCTTCAGAGAGACGGCAGGTTCCACGGAACCGGCAGGCCTGGATGCACCTCCTGGGTTCTGGAGGAACAGGTTCTGTCCGATGGGAACAAAAACGACACCAGCCTTACCGGGCGATTGTGACGGTTAAGGAGAGTTACCGCAGGGGCCAGGATTTGCCCACGGAAGCGCTGTCACTATCCGAGTCCCCGACACAGATTTTGGCAGCTCTCGGGAGTCCCCTGAGACTCATCGCCTCTTGGGTCGTCGCCTGGTCCTTTTCCAAAGGAAAGGCTGGCCCGCCCTGGCCCTGCGCCTTCGCCCCGCGCCCGCCCTCGCCCCGCACCCCTCGCGCTCCCCGCGCTCCCGCGCCCGCCCGCTCCGTGCCCGCTCGGCGCTCGCTCGCGCTCCCCGGCGTCGGCTGCGGAGGGAGCGGTTCTGCCCGCAGCTGGCGCAGCGCGGGGGCGGCCGCGGGCCCGGGCGCCGAGCATGAGCCGCCGCCGGCGCAGGCCGCGCGCTGCTCGGGGCCCGACTGCGGTGCGAGGGCGGCGCGGGCGTGACGCTGGCCCGGACCGAGGTAGGCAGCGGCCGCCGACCTTCCCTCCCGCGGGCGTCCCCTCCGGTCGCCGGCGCGGGCAGCGCGGGGCGTGCGCGGGCCCGGGGTCCCGGCCGTCGTGGGGCCCGGGCGCAGGCTGCGGGCGCGGGTCGGGGCACGCGCGCGGGGGAGGGCGGCCGGGAGCCCCGCACCGAGTTGCCGAGAACTCCGCCCCGGGCGGCCCGGGCCGGGTGTGGCGGGAGCGCACGCGGCGGGGGACTGGGCACCGCGGCCAGGTCGGTGTTCGGGCCTGGCGTGGGGGAGGGGGCTGGGGAATCTGAGCATCTTGGGGCTGCGCAGTTGGAAGTTTCCATTTGCTCTTCTGCATTCTGGGCCCCCGCAGTGGCACCTCACACCGTTGCTGTTTGGTGAGGAATTGGGGCGTGAGCTCTGCGTTTGAGGGGAGAGGGCCAGGGACATGGCGAGGTGTCCCCTTCTGCCCCGTGGGCGAGGGTCATTTGGAGGACCGTGCTCTCTTTGCCCCCGCCTTGCTTGCACGGGGACTGGGGCAGGTGCAGCCGGTTCTGGCCGAGTGTGTGTGAGTGGAGGGGCATCTCCTGCTGTTTGGGGAGCGATGCGCCGGCAGGTCCCTGCCCCCTGCCTTTCTGGCTGCCTGAGTGCTGGACCTGGTGGATATTCACAGAGGTGCGGCGGCCTGCCTCTTGGGAGCCACGGGGGGCTGAGACCTGGCGGTGGCCAGGGCTCCCTCCTTCCCTGCTCGGAGCAGTGAGTCCCCCACCTCTGGTCCACCCTCCCCACCGCAGTCATTTTTCTCCCACAGTGGGGGCAACGGAAGGGGCCAAATGGCCACCTGCCCCAGAGCCCAGCGCACGCGGGGGCCACTTGGCCTGAAGGGGAACCTCAGGGAGGTCCTGGTCTTCTCTGCCCTCAGGGCTCTCCGGCTGCCCTCTGGATGCAGGCCTGCCCAGCCCAGCCTGCCCTAGGTCTAGGCCCTTCTCTGCTGGGACAGGGAGCCTAGAGAGCAAAGCAACAGCCCCTGTCTGTCCTGAACTGGGAGCCGGAAGACCACTGGTCTTGACTTGTGCAGCATGCGCAGGCCCCTCGGAGACTTGGTTTCCCCATTTGTGGGCTGACACCATGGTTTTGATAACTTCTGAAGGCATTTCCACCCTGATGTCCAGTGACACTTTGCTTGGGAACCTTAGAGTGGGAGGACAAGGAGGACCTCAGCTGCGTGGCCTGGGGACAGATGGGTGGGTTCTCTCCCCTCCAGCCTTTGTTTGTCCTTGGGGCAGCCAGAGGCCCTGCCGCTGAGAAGGGAGTGAGCAGTGTGGTGCCCTCAGGCTCCTTGGTGAAGTACAGAGTGGTACTCCTGCACACGGCCCCCAGGCTTGGGAGCCCAAGCAGGTGTCCCCAGGTGTGCCTGGGGCCCCAAAAGCCAGCCAGCGACTTTGTTTTTCTCTGGGAGGCATCTTCAAGCTGCCAGCCTGATGGCTCCCTTCCACCTGGCAAATCGTGGAAGTGGAACAGTTCACACAGAGCAGAGGGGTTTTTGGTGTAACTTAGCAACTGCAGGCAGAAGAGGAGGAAGAGGAGGCGGAGGAGCAGGAGGGAGAAATGCTGGGGGCCACAGCGTTTGTGCTGCGCAGTGGCTGGGCGGGCCCAGGCTGAGTGCGGAGGGCAGCACTGCCAAGTGGTCCCTGGCAGTGAGGGGGCCCAGCCGGGGAGGAATAGACCCCCCGTGGAGGCGGGGACGCTTGGGTGTGGCCGGCCTCCCCACCTGTAGAGTGCCAGCGGAGGGCAGGATTGGACAGCTTTGTTTGGCCTTTGGTTTTCAGCTCTGCGTTTGGCAGAAGCCAGATCATCCAATAGGTCAAGCGAAGGTGCTCCACCAAGGCAGGGCTGGGGGCTTTGCAGCCTCTCAGGAGAGAGGCTAGGTGGGCCGGTGCCTCCCCATCCCAGAGGAGAGGCCCTGGGGTGCTGGGGGTGGGTCCCGGGGGTGTGGCTGGGGGAGGGGAAGAAGACTCAGGGCATCTCCAAATCCCTCCCTGCCCCCCCAGGCTCCTCCCTCCCTCCTGTCCTCCTGAGGCCATCTGCTTCAGCCCTGGTCCGCTCTGGCTGTTTTCTCTGAGAGCTCCCAAATGCTGAGCAGAAACCTGCCTCCTAGAACTCCCACCCGCTCCAGGCTGCCTCTGGTTCCCTTGCTCTCCTTGCCCACCTCCTTCCTGCAGATGAGTGTTTACTTGTGAGGGTAAGGGGGGGGGAGGAGCGCTGAAGTGGCGCCAGTGGGCCCACAGCTGACACCCACTGGTCACCTGCAAGGCCTCCTGACCTGCAGGGGTCCGGGGAGGGCTCGCTGTCCTCTTCCTGGGTGTGTGCCCTTCCCACCTCCTCCTGGGCACCGAGCCCGGGGCTGTGGGTGTGTGTGAGATGCCCTAGCTCAGTCCCTTCAGAATGTCCCGTCTAATGACCCCAGAGCAGGGTTTGGGCAGGTCAGCTGGCATTGGTGAAGGAAAGCTGGAGACCCTCTTCGTGGCTCCCGCCTGCTCAGAGTGAGGGAGGGGCTCGGCCTTGGGATGCGCCTCCTGAGACAGCTGGCAGGGGCTGCCCTGGCCACTGCGGAGAGAGGGCACGAGAGGGCTGTCCGGCCAAGAGGGGTGAGTGTTAGGATCCACGGGCAATATGGGGTGGTGGACGGGGGAGAGGGCAGTTAAGCAGGGAGTGAGCAGTCATGTGGCCTCAGGTTCTGAAAGTGCTGCAAAAGTGGCTCCTAAGAAGCACGTGGCACCTTTGGGCATGATTCCGGGCAACACCAGTGGCCCCATCCTGGGAGGCTTCTCTGCACCTCATTCATTTGGCATGGAAATGGCTGGGCACGGTGGCTCACATCTGTAATCCCAGCACTTTGGGAGGCTGAGGAAGGAAGATCACTTGAGGCCAGGAGTTTGAGACCAGCCTGGGCAACATAGTGAGACCCTGTCTCTAAACAAAAGTCTGTATGTTTGACATAGAAGCTCCTCAGGGTCCTCTCAGGGCTGGGATGCAGACAGCGCAGGAGAACAGAGCCTGTGCTCTCCCCACCTCGAGCTCTGCCTGGGGCCTGGGCCTCTGGTAATCTCCCTGATTGCAGACTGAGCAGCTTGGGGTGGGATGCACAGATGTCGCTGCCTGGTGGACAGGTGATGGGCCTCAGAGGTGAAGTTATTTGCATAAAGCTTCCCCCATCTTGAAAACAACACAAACCTTGCCCAGCCGCTGCCCACTCCTCGCCTGTCCTCGGCTTGTTCCCTCCATGTCTTTGCCTCCCGCCCACTCCCAGCCCATGCCGACCTGGCATGCGCCCCCTTCAGCCCAGGGAACCTTCTAGGACGGCTGTGGACATCCACCGGACCCGCTCCCAGGCCCCTGGTTCTCCTTCTGGTCCTCTGTCCTCGCTGCAGGCCTCCTGTGTCCCAGGATCCTCAGGGCCTGGGCCCAAGCGCCCTCCCCAGGCACAGTTTCTGTTCCCTCTTGGTGCTGATCCATTCCTAACTGCTGTCAGCCCCCTCCTGTCCTCCGGCTCCATCAGCGTGTGTGCCTGCTGCATGACGCCAGGGCCACCAGGCACGGCCTGCCTCAGGCTCCCCATCTGAGCCGACGGGCAGTGGGGTCCCCTTGCATTGAGTCATCAGCCAGTCTGACCTCTCTCCTACCCGCTCCACCTCTCCCTGCACAGTGCCGCCTCTGTGGGCTGGGCTGCCACCCCCGGCCTGGACAGTCGCAGCGGCATCCTTCCATCCTTGCCCTGCAGTTCCTTTCCCCACGCAGGACTTGGACGTGGCCTCTGCTGGGACTCCTCCCCACGCTCCCCCACCAGTTGACCCCTAGCCTTCCTGGGGTGCCTTCCTGCACCTTCCTGCTGCGCAGGTTGCCCCAGGCCTCTCTGCAGCACGCTGCCCCTGGTGCGCTTGTCTGTGATTCCTTGCGGTCCTGCCTACGCCAGGGCTGTTGGCCCCCAGCTCCGAGGTGGTAGCTCTGCTGGCGGACTCAGCGAACATTCATGGAATGTGTGTGGCGTCTCCGAGTCACTGTGCACGGTGGGCAGAGGCACAGAGGCATCTGGGAGTGTGTGCAGAGGTGCCTGGGCAGCGCCGCGGCTGCCGCTTTAGGGAGAAGAGAGGAGAGCAGACCTGAGAGCTCTGGGACAGGCAAGGGGGTTGTCTGGGACCCCCACCTGTTCAGGAAGGAAGAGTGGAGGCGGGGCTGGGAGGCTAGCACCCTGTTTGTTGTTACCACCACTTCTGTTTTTCCAAGTGTCACCCCCAGACTCTACCTTGAAGAGAGAGTTCTCCCTGGATCCAGTTGCCGTGGCAACACTGTTAACAAAGAGTGGCTTCCGTGGAGGAGGCTGGCTCACCCTGAAGCTGAGGGGGCTGGGAGGGGTTGGGTTCTGATGGTTTTGTTCCGGAAGCCTGTTTCCCCACCCCCACCAAGGCTGTCCGGATTTGGTGGGCCCTCCCCCACCCTCTGCCCTTGGGTTCTCCAGGCCTGTGGTGCCCAGAGCCACACACTGTGAATGTCACTGGGCCGGGACGCCACGTGGGTGTGGCCTGGATCCCAGCCACAGCAGGGCGCCTTCCTCCTTGGGGTGGCGCATGTGCCCAACCCTGGCCCCAGACACTTCCAGGGTGAGGAGCTGCGTTGGTCGGTGTGGAAACCCAGACCTAGAGGCGCAGACTTGTCCTGCCTGGGGTTCCCTGCAGACTGGTCCTGTGCCCATCCCTTTCTGTCCGTGTGCTCTGAACAAGCCTTCCTGGGCTGTTTCCTCTCCTCAGGGCTGCGGGCTGGATGAAGTGAGGCCATGCTGTGCTCTGGTCGCTGGGACCCCGGCGCTGCCCTCGAAGCTGTGGGGGAGGGCAGGTGGGCCAGCTGGGAGGATTAGGCTCGGATGGGTTTGGAGACTCACACAGGAGCTCTGGGAGTTCCTGGGGGTGCCTTGATGCTTTCACGAGCTAATTACTCATAGTAGGCGGGAGGTGTGTCAGTCATTCATTTTATTACTGTTGTAGGTAATGGGTGGTCGGGGCTGGATGAGGAATGGAGTGCCCCCTGCAGGCCAAGCTGGGACAGGTGAGCGTTGGCGGCCCCGGGAGATCCCACGCTACCCACTGCTCGGCCCCCCTAGAGGGAAGGGGCCTCTCATGCCCTGTGGCCCTGCCTCCTCTGGCCTGGCGTCCCTGGGAGCTGAGCTCACCCTGACCAAGCTGGAGCGTGTCACACCTGTGAGGTGACCTGTAGGCACCCAGGCCAGATCACCTGGCCTGTGGGCGTGGCGGTGGTGAGGTTCTCAAGGACTTGGGGGAAGGCATGACACTGGTCTGAGTGGGCAGGGTTGGCCAGGGTCTGACAGTGTTCCTCACGGAAAGGCCAGGGCAGCCGGAGCCACTTCCCAGAGGGAGCGGGGCCTGGCGGGGAGATGCCCACAGCCTGTGTGTCCCCTGGGCCATGCCCCTGGCAGCGGAGGTCCACTGGGCACCTTCATGAAAGCTGTGGACAAACTGGTGGTGAGAGCACCTCCGCGGTGTCATAGCGACGCTGTCATTCGGACCACGTTTTCTGACTACGCTGAAAGAAATGAATAACAAAACAGACAACTCTAAAAACGTAAAATATTTAAAAAATTTAAAACGCGTTTAAATAATGGATCAAAGAAGAAATAATAATGGGAATTAGAAGAAGCTTAGGATTAAAGGATAAAAATATGCGGGATACTTGTGGCGTGCGGCCATCGTGGCTACAAACACATTATCTGCTGACCGTGAGAAGTCTAGTTTGGGTGCCCCTCCTCGGCCCCCCACGATGGGCAAAAGTCGGCGGGCGGGCACCTTGGGGAGGGGTTTGAGGCAGGGAGCCAGTGGCCCGGCGTCTGTCCCTGCGGGCTCAGGCCAGGGCTGGGTCTGGGGAGCCGCGTGGCCCCTGAGCCTGTGAAGACTCAGGGCTGTAGAGCAGCACCCTGGCCGGTGGGAGATCCCAGGTTTGGTTCCAGGTCCCCATGCTGTTCTTGGCCCCGGAGGGTGGGATGCCAGGCGTGTCCTGAGGTCGCCTTGAGATGAAGAGCTGACTTATGTGATTGACTGGGGACACTGTTCAGGGGAAGACCTGGGAAGGGATCTACCGGACAGGACCGAGGCAGGCACCCGAGGCTTCCGGGAGGGAGGGAACAGCGGCCAGGATGGCGGGGCCAGGGCTCAGGCCTCAGCGTGCCGGGCGTGTGCAGAGGCTTTGTGTGTGCACACACACGAGTGGGCACCGGGAGCGGCCCCTGCCCTGCCTGCTGTCCCAAGGGCTCTGCTTGGCATTTCACTAACGTGCGACTTAATTCAAAGTGTCCTTTTTTGATGCTGGCGTCATTATACCAGTTTTGCTGCTGAGCCTCCTGGATCTGGAGAGAGGCACAGAGGTAGCATGTGAGCCCAGATCTCTCCCTGGTGCCAGGGATCACTTTGGAGGGTGGGTGACGTGTCCCTGTGCTGCTTCCCTTCATCTGCCTACACGGGGCTTCTGAGTGCTGTCCCGTGTCCTCTCATCTCACCCACACCTTTGAGGGTTGTGACCTAGGCCAGTGCCCAGACACAGGACCTGGGGCGGGGATTCTGACGCAGGGGCTTCAGAGAGGGCGTGTGCGCTCTCAGGAGACGTGTGTGGGAGAAACAAGCGCTGTGCCCAGCTGGAGGAGGCCAGACAGAGGCGAGGTCGCGCCTGGCCGGCAGGGAGCTCTCGAGGGTCAGCTGCACACACAGTCTGCCTCCCTCTGCAGCAGGGAGCTGGCCCAGCCCTGGGGGAATCCGGGTGGGCCCAGCGGGAGGTTCCAGGGACACTGTCACCGCCCTCAGGCAGGAGGCTAGCTGTTTTGCCTGCAGTCCCTCAGCCAGTCCTTGAGGGGCTCAGGATGTACCCTCAGGTCCAGCCTGCTCCTGGCTTACCCTGCTGGGATGTCTGTCTTCCTGGGGTACACTGTGAGTGTCTTTGGGATCTGCTCTGTGCTCCTCGTGGCTGGGCCCCAGGACCAAAGGCTGTGCTGGCATGGTGTACAGGGCAGCTCTGTGCGTCTATCCAAGGAAGGCCAGTGAGGGTGGTGCAGGGCGAGGGGAGCCTGGGGCCTGCACACCAGCCCCAGCCATCCTGCCCACCCTTCCTAGGAAGGCCAGCTCTGGGGTTTTGGCACTTGGGCTGCCTGGAGAGCCTGCCGGGTGTGGAGAGGCTGCACTGCATGGTGGACAGTGAGGGCCAGCGTGGGTGTGGGTGGCACAAAGAGAAGCCACAGGCGATGTGGGCCTGTGGTCTGGCCTGTGAGAGCGCCCCAGCGCAGCAGCCCACCGGAGCCTGCCAGCCCCCTCCAAGCTGCCTGCCATCCGCACGACACTGCTCTCCTTCCCAAGGGACCAGCCGCCTCATGTGGCCGCAGCATCACCCCAGGAAAGGCATGTGCCCCTCTGGTGTCAGACGAGGTGTGACTGGTGTCTCCCGGGGGAAATCGGGCACCAGGTTGCCCATGAAGGATGAGGGCAGGCGGCATGAGGGGCATCTTCACCCTGCCCTGGCCCCTCACCGCGGGCCCCCTGACAGGCCAGGCCAGCACCCGCCCACGGCATCCCCCACCTCAAGAGTAGACAGCCCTCCCACCTGCCAGCCGCTCTGTTTCACTTAGGATCGTAAGTGAGGAGAGAGTTCTCCCTCAGATGCCCGCTGGAAACCTGTCCAGCCCAGGTGGTCTCTGAGCCGCTATGGCTGTGACCCTTGGAAGCTCGCATGCCTTTCCCAGACTCGCCCTGTCCCCTCACCAGGCCACAGCCATGTGCCTGGGCCAGAAGCACTGACTGCCTGGTCTTGGATGGTGGCAGGAGGAGTGGACTGCGGCCCCATGTGTCTGTCAGTCCTGGGGGCCACACCCTTCCCAGGCCAGTGGGGGCGGCCAGGGCAAGGCCCACAACCCCCGCTTGCGAACCCAGGGGAGGTGGCCCAGCCACAGGCAGATGCTGTACCACAGGTAGGAAATGGTTAGCAGCCTGCTGCATGGGCTGGTGTTGGAGAACGTGTATGTCCCAGGCCTGCTTCAGAATGCAGAGGGCACAGCAGACTCTGCTAGACCCTGTTATCGCCCAGCGCTTGTGGTGTGCAGTCACTGTCCTGGGGTTGGGGAGAGGCCCAGGGCAGGGGACTGTTGGGAGAATGGCCCCTAACCTCTTAGGAAGGAGAATGTCACTTCCTAGGACAGCCCTGTGGGCTAAATGGGACTGAGGTGTGGAGGAGGAGCCGGCCGAGGCACCCATCAGATGGTTGCGGCATCTCTTCCCCACCGAACACGGTGACGGCAGTGGGGCCCCAAGTGGTTCGAGCTGCCCACCTGATGTGTCAGGGGCAGCTGGACACAGTGGGCCCAGGTAGGTGTGGAAATGGTCACCAGTGTGCTGGCGATGCTCGGAGGGGTTAAGAACCCTGCCTGCAGCTGCTAGCCAAGAAGTGGCCGGCCCTGAGCGTGGACCCAGGCCTGACGGCTCCTCCCGCATCACCATGACTCTGGAGCCACGTGAGGGACATGTTCTGAGGTGCTGCTCACTCTTACCCCCAACCTGAGAGATGGACTCAGGCAAAGCCATTGAAGAAGGGAAGTGCGACGTGGGAAGAGGCATCTGACCATGGTCTTAGCCACTGTGTGCAGGGGTTCAGGCTCTGGGAGTGCGGAGACAGTCTGAAAATTGACAACAAATGAACATAATGACTCAGGGAGGGAGGGAGTGGGGGGCTTCCATTTGGCATAGAGTGATTAGGGTGGCCTCCTGGGGAGGCCGGGTTTGAGCAAGGCCCTGGAGGAAGAGGGGGAGGAAGCTGAGTGCATATCTGGTCGCAGGGGGCTTCCTGCAGAAGGAACAGTGAGTGCCAGGCCTCAAGATGGACGAATGCTGGCATGTCCAGGCAACGGCAAGAAAGTTGGGGGACATGGGCCTAGGGTTTCATGCCACCTGCACAGCTCATCTGTGTCTGCACGTGGATGGTGCCAACAGAGGCCATGCCACTGGCCAGCCGTGGCATGTGCTAGTCCACACTTGACACATGCTCAGCCCCGATGTGGAGAGCCATGTGCCTCCTCCAGGACAGACTGGAGACCAGAGCTTGCTTGAAGGAAGGGGCTGAGATCCATGGAGTTGCACTAGTTTGGGGTTCCTTGGGAAGCCAAGAAATATGGCACGTGCATCACTGTGCAGGTGGGGACTCTGGAAAGGCCACTCTGGGTCTCTGACCCGCTGCATCTCACCTTCTCTCCTGCCATAGCCCCTACTCAGCTTCAGCCTCAGCTTTTCAGCCCTGCTGGAGCTGCGTGCCCTCCAGTGGCGGCTGCTCTTTGTCCATCTCCTGTCAGTCCTGCGGGTGTCTTGCTCTCCATGCCCCTTGCTGCACACCTGTTTCCTTTGCAGGGCTCTTGGCCTTTGTCCCTCCACCTCAGCTTGTTCATGGCTGTCTGTTGTCACAAGCCTCCACCTGAGGAGCATGTGGTGGAGTGGGGATGTGGGAGAGAAAGCTTTCTCTGTGCTGGGGCCATGGCAGCCTTCTCTAGCCTGACCTCCCCACCTGCATGGGGCAGTAGTGTGGCCGCTGGGTGGGGGTCTAAGTGTGGGAGCTGCATTTCCCCAACAGGGAGCACAGTGCAGCCGTCAGGGGGGAGGGCAGAAAAGCTGCACAGGAGCTACAGGGCTGCCACTAAGCAGATGAGTGGCCTTGGACAAGTTCTTTGACCTTTTTGAGCCTCAGCTCCTATGCAAAACAGAGAGGAGGCTAACCGTATCCCCTGGTTTGAAGATTAACTGTGACAATTTATGTAGAGTACTTGGCACAGTTTCTGGAACATAGTAAACTCAAATGGAAAGTAGTGGTGAGGGTGATGATGCTGGAGGTGGTGGAGGAGGTGGTGATGGAGGTGGTGATGATGTGCTGGTGGTGATGGAGGTGGTGAGGATGGTAGAGGTGGTGGTGGAAGTAATGATGGAGATGGTGAAGGTGGTGGAGGTGGAGATGGTGGTGGTGGTGGAGGTAGTGGTGGTGGTGATGGTGGTGAGGGTGGAGGTGGTGGGATAGAGGTGGTGATGGAAGTTGTGGTGGTGATCATGGTAGTGCATAATGGAGGTGTTATTGTTGGTAGTGATGGAGGTGGTGGAGGTAGAGGTGGAGGTGGAGGTGATGGAGGTGGTGGTAGAGGTGATGATGGAGGTGGTGGTGGTGGTGATGGAGGTGATGGTGGAGGTGGTGGAGGTGGAGGTGGTGGTGATGGAGGTGATGGTGGAGGTGATGGAGGTGGTGGAGGTGGTGGAGGTAGAGGTGGAGGTGGAGGTGATGGAGGTGGTGGAGGTGGAGGTGATGATGGAGGTGGTGGTGGTGGTGGAGGTAGAGGTGGAGGTGGAGGTGATGGAGGTGGTGGAGGTGGTGGAGGTGGAGGTGATGGAGGTGGTGGAGGTGGAGGTGATGATGGAGGTGGTGGTGGTGGTGATGGAGGTGATGGTGGAGGTGGTGGAGGTGGAGGTGGTGGAGGTGGAGGTGATGGTGGAGGTGGTGGAGGTAGTGATGAAGCAGGTGGTGGTGATGGGGCTGGTTCATAGTGGAGATGTTACTGGTGGTGGTGGTGATGGTGGTAGAAGTGGTGGTAGTGGTGATGGGGAAACATTTTACTTGGATTTCTGGACTATTCTAGCTGTAAAGACTTTCTAAAATGTCTTTCTTCATCTGAGGAATGCTCTGCTAGAGGACGGCCAGGCCCGCGTGGATGCCTGGATTCGTGTGTGTGTGCATGTGGGGTATATCCACATGGGTAACTCCACCGCCCTTCTGTGCCTCTCCTTCCCCTCCCTGTCCAGGACATTGCCCGTCTGATGCTTCCTGTCCACTTGTCCCTGCATGCCTGCCAGAGCTGCCTCTCTATGTGGTCTGGGCCACGTGGCCCATCCACAGCCTGAGGTGTGGGAGCAGAGCAGCTGCAGGAGAGGTGTCCCTGGCTTTGCTGTGGGGAAGCCCAGCACTGGGGAACACAGGGTTGGGTAGTGCAGCCGGGAGCAGGCTGGTGGCCCTGGATTTACCCAGCAGGTGTGGGGTTGGAATGCTGGGCAGGGCCAGGAGACCTTAGTCACTAATTTTGGAATTATCAGCTTGGGTTCTAACTCTGGTCCTGCCACTAAAATTTTGTAAGGCATTGAAAAGATTACTTTATGCTGCTGAACCTCTGTTTCCTTGTCTGTAAAGTGGGGATAAATCCTTATTTCTTAGGACAGTCAGGAGAGTGAAATGACATTGGAGCATAAAGCTCTCAGCGCGTGGCCTGGGATGTGGTAAGTGCTCAATAAACGGTGGGGTTGGGGGATGGCCTGTCAGTGGGTCCAGCAGGGCAGAGTGCGGGGAGGGTGGGGCCAGGGGTGTTGGCGGGGGTCTGGGCTGAGTGGGAGGCTCAGGGCACCAGGCCGTTCTCCAGGACAGGACTCCCAGTGTAGGCCGGTCCTTCTGAAGCCCCAGGCCCTGCATCAGTCAGGGCCGGACATGGTGCTGGACTCGAGCCTGCAGTGGGTGTCCTGGAACAGGTGTGAGGGGAGGGCCAGGGGGTTGGTGAAGAAGCTGCGGGTCCCCCGTGTGATGGTTCCAAAGGGGACACAGCTCGGTGTTCAGGGAGTGGGTGGCAGAGCTGGCACTACTCTTGGTCCTTCTGCTGCCATGGAAACAGGCCAGAGAGCCAGCCTTCCATCTGCTTCACCCCTGGAAGCTGCTGGAAGAGCAGGGCCGGATGTCCCATGGCTGCAGGAGCCTGGAGAGAGAAGCCAGATCCTCACGTGGGAGGTGGAGGCACAGTCAGGGAAGGGACCTCTCCAAGGCCAGTGCAGATTAGTGGCAAGGCCAGGACCGGAGCCCAGAGGCCCCTGCTCTTCCTCAATTCACAAAGTGGAGTGGTGCATTTATTGTAATAGCCTTTTAAAAGTAAAAGGGGTCCATGCGGGAGCATGTCTGTCCCATCCCAGGCGGCCGGTTACCCACGTCCCCTCGCGCGGTCAGGCGGCGCACACGTGCAGTGCGTTACTCCTGCGTATGGCAGCTGCGTCCGGGGGGCACCTGGCTCTTAGCTCGGGGTGCATCTTGGAGCCCCTGCCTAGGTGCACACAGAGTGGCCTCGCTGCTTTTAACAGGTGGAACGGGGCGCGCTTGTCATTTTGATAGATTTTGCCAAACCGTGCTCCGCAGCCGCACTGCTTGTTCTCCGTTGGCGGCGCGAGCCCGCGCGTTTCCCAGCCGCTGCCCTTTGCCGACCGGCGGAGAAACGGCATCTCCTCGCAGCGCCTGGTGGCTTAGCGTCTGTCTGACGGATGGGCGTGAGCACCTTTTCATCTAAGATCCGCCCGTGTTTTCCGGTGTTCGTGCTGTTGACTCCGTGTTTCTGTCGGGGTGCTGGCAATTTTCTCCCTGATTCACAGAAGCTGTCGCTATGAGAACGAAACTGACACTTCAGAGGGTGAGCTGCGAGCGTTTCCCCACCTTACTGTTTTCATTTCATGTTATGATTTTTTCATGTAGAACTTTTAAAATTTATTTAGCCAAGCCATCTTTTTTTTTTTTAATGATTTTGGGGTTTTGTGTCATACTTACTAGGTGGGAGCCCTGTGAAATGACCGTTTCTGTAGGTCACAAATGGTTGCCTATCAGTAATTTCACAGAGTTTAAACAGAAAGTCCTTCTCCACTCTGAAACTATAATGAAAATTCTCGTGTATTCTCATAGGCTCATGGTTTTGTTTCTCAAATGTGAATATTTGCTCCATCTGGTAGGACTCCAGCTTTGTTTTTCCAGATGGCCACCCATTTGTCCAGTACCACTTATTAAATAATTGCCTTTTCTTCACGGATTCTGAGTATCAGCTTTACCGTGCACTAAGCTGCCATATGTGTTTGGGGTTATTTCTAGACTTTCCCGTCTGCCTCGTTGTTCTGACTGTATATTCATGGAATGATACCATGTTTTATTATTTATTTATTTTTTGAGATGAGGTCTTACTCTGTCTCGAAGGCTGGGGTGCAGTGGCATGATCATAGCTCACTGCAACTCCAACTCCTGGGCTCAAGTGACCCTCCTGCCTCAACCTCCCCAGTAGCTGGGACCGCAGGCACATGCCACCATGCCTGGCTAATTTTTTAAAGTTCTTGTAGAGATGGGCTCTCACCATGTTTCCAGGCTGGTCTCCAACTCCTGGGCTCAAGCGGATCCTCCCACCTTGGCCTTCCAAAGTGCTAGGATTACAGACATGAGTCACCACGCCTGTTCTCATGTTTTAAATTTAACTCTTACTCTGAAAAATTCTAAACATTCTGAAAAGTAAGAGAAAGGAATAATGAACCTCCACATGCTCATTACTGGAGTTCAGCAGTTAGGGTTGCCAGCTTGCAGCGCTCACTCATCTTGTCGCCCCTTTCCCTTTCTCCTTCCTCCCTCCCTTCCCTCTTCCCTTTTTCTTCCCTTTCCTTTCCTCTTCCTTTCTTTCTCTTATTCTTATTCCTCCGGCTGAATATTTAAAGCCTATCCCTGACCTCAGTCATTCGCCCCCACGTACTCTGGCTGTGGATCTCTACAGCAAACGAGCGGGGAGGACAGCGCCCTGTGGAACCACGAGATCGTTATTGCACTTGACAAAATCAGCCGCAGTTCCTTGCTAGCACTCCATGCGTAGTCAGTTTTCCTTAACTGTCTTGAAAATGCCTTATTACAGTTGGTTTGTAAAATCAGTAGCAAAAATAAACTCCATGTGTGGCATTTGGTTGTTATTTTTCTTAAGCCTCTTTGTTGTAAAGCAGCCCCTTCCCCTTTCTTTAAAAAAATGCCATTGCCTTGTAGAAACTGTGAGTTGTCTGTAGAATGCGCTACCTCAAAGGCTTACCTGTTTGACTTCTCCGTGGTGCCATTTGACGAGTTCTGCCACTCCCAGTGTTTCCTCACACTGGGATTTTCATTCTGTGCGGGTTCACCTTATCTTGGCAAGAGTGCTCCAAGGTGCTACCATGTCCTTTGAGTTGCCACGTCAGGTCTGGTCGCAGTGGGTGTGAACGTGGGGAGACGGGCTGTTACTCCCTGGCATCTGTCCACCTGACAGTTTCATCCACTGATGAATACTGTCTAAGTCAAGTGTGGTGTCAAGGATTGCCACACAGTGCCTTCCTAGTTCTGTCGTTCTTTCCAAATGCATTTGAGGAATTCTTCTGTAAATGATGTTCCCTCATCAACCATTGCTATTTCGTTACCCCAGATCAGCTCATTAGAAAAAGCACGGCAAGCGCTGACTTCTCCTCTTAGCTGACACGGGTCCTGCTGAGCCGAGCTGGTTATGGACGTTTGCGCTCAGCTCTGTAACTCAGCAGCCTCACCCGCCCGCTCTCCTCTCTGCCACGTTACCTTTCCCACGTCCCCCCACACTCCTGCAGCTACTGTAGTATTCCTGGCAGGATGAACATACTGTTAGGTCCCAAGTAGAGAGGGAGACACACAAAGCCTCACGTGTAGCAAAATGCTGTTTATTTGAACATCTGGGTGCAGACGGGTGGAGGCCTAAGGAGCGTCCACGCGGGAAAGGGGAGAATGACGGGTTTTATAGGTTTGGATGGAAGTTTGGGGAGGGTGAATTTTTTTGTTCTGAACATTAAGCAGTTTGCAACCTCCTGCTGTCAGAGTTAGATTTACAGCCTCTGGACTCTCCAGACCCCTGCGGCTATTGTTTCACAGGCTTTACGATCACTCTCTAAGTTTTCCATTAACTGCATTTTGTCCTGTACATTCTTTCCGGGTTCCCACCCAAAGCAAACCTAGCGGTAACCTCCCAACCCACTGCGCAAGGCTGATTTCTAGCAGATTGAGCATGGCGAGCAGGGCATTGCCAGGCGGGAGGTGCGTCTGGTGGCCACAGCTGCCCTGCCTCTCTCACCCAGGGGCTGCACTGCCTGTCCAGGAGACCCAGCTGCTGCCCACAGCCCCTTGCCTGCCTTCCCTCCTGTCACCACTGGTGACCCCGTGGCGCCCCCACCAGTGGTTACCGCTCCACCTTGGATGCTGCCTGCCTCCCTGCCCCTGCCTGCCCGCAGCCCCGCCGGTCTGGGCTTTTGCTCACACGACGCCAGGCAGTCGCCACCCCTCCCGGGCCTCAGTGAGCCCTGAAACTGCTGCCCCGTGTGCACCCTGCGATGGTGCCCACTGCCCCCACCCCTGCGCAGACCCTGTGGCCACCATACCCTGGACTTCATCCTCCCGGCCCCCACCGCCCTCCCCTGCCACTCAGCCCCTGCCCCACCCCTTCCTGGGGGAGCAGACAGGGTGCCACTGAGCCACAGCAAGGAAGCTCCAGTCAGGCCTGTGCTGACCTTTGGGGCCTTTCCCAGGGCCAGAGGAAGAAGGAAACACAGCAGGGCAGGCCTCCTGCGCAGCCCTCCTCCGCGGCACCCCAGGGATAAGCTGGGGCCACCCTGTGGGCACAGAGGGCTTGGTGAGGGCAGGCCCAGTCACACGCACGGGGTGTGTGGGGCTGCGGCTCCAGTGCAGGGTGCTAACTCTCAGAAGGCCGCTGCTGGCGGGGGTGCAGCTCGCGCGTGCTGGCTCAGCTGATTGCGCCGCAACCCTGGCAGGCGGGACTGCTTCTGCCTGTTGTCCAGATGAGGAAACAGAGTCAGGGGCTGCCAGGAGAAGCCAGTCGCTCTGGGTAGCACTGTTCACCGCAGAGCGAGGAGGGGTGCTGCGGAGGGCCCCAGCTGTGGGGACCCTTGGAGGCCGTGACCCTTGGCGCCCTACTCAGAGGGGCCCGTGCGGAAGTCCCTGAGAGTGGCAGAGGCCTGGGCCCCAGATGTGCTGGGGTGGCCTGGGCTGGGGCAGGGAAAGGGTCCGCCTGGTAAGCCACAACTCCAGGGCCCAGGGAAGCACGCTGAGGGGTGCCAGCAGGTTCTCTGCAGGCTGGGGTCATCCACTGGGACATCTGGGCCTGCTGCCCGAGAGGGAGCCCAAGGGGGACGTTGGGCTCCCTCTTGTTCTCCCTCTGGTCACTCTCCACTCAGTGGACAAAGCTCTGGTAGGTGCCATGGGGACAACCTGGGATCGCCAGGCACCCCACTGTGGTTCAGAGGCCCCACGGCCATCCCATTCCTGGCAGGTCCGACTTCCAAGTTTGCCTGCAGCACCCCAAAATAGCTGGCCTGTGAAGCACCGCCACAGGCATTTCTTGGGCTGCCATTGCTGGTTGCTGGGTGGGGTGAGGTGGCCAGATGTGCCCTCCCTCTTCCTGTCCCTCTTCCTCCCAGTGGGAGCCACGCCCTGGGCCGTGAGGGTCAGACAGGAAGCATGGCAGCTTCTCCATCTGGAAGGTGGACAGTTGGGCTGAGACTGCCCTGCTGTCCCTGGGGTACACGGCGGCTTAGTACACACCGCCCGGTGGGAAGCAGGGCCTCTTCCCAGGGTGCTCTGTGCAAAGCCCCCAAAGACTCTCTCCCTGAGTCCTCTATGGAAGTCAGCCCCCCTCCCTCCCCATCCCTCCTGGGTGAGGCCAGGCCAGTGCTCCCCTCGAGAGGCCTGAGGCCCTGGTGCCTTGGTCAGAGATGCCCTGGTGTGTCTGCTTGGGGGCTGTCTCCCCCGGCTACCTGCACCCCTAGACCCCGCCTCCCCAGCACTGTGCACGCCCCAGGCCTGCGCCTCCGGCAGATGCAGTCACCCCTCTCCCTCTGTCCCATGTCCAAAGCCAGGGGGCCACTTGCCCACACGATCCCCCATGGGGAGCTTAGGAACCACACGGGCAGCAAAGTGAGCCCTTTGTTGGAGCCCAGCTTGGCCATCTCGTGCCTGGTGTGAGTGCTGCCCCCTCTGGGTCCCAGCCACCGCCTCTATGAAACTGCTCTAGGGCAGCCAGGGGAGGCTGCCCAGGGCCAGGTGCTCTCTGGGCCACCCCCCGCTGAGCCCTCCCTCCTGGCATGGGGCCTCCAGGCCACGGACTCACCCCAGCTCTGTCTCCCAGGTCCCAGGTCCAGGAGTGGGTGAACCCGGCCAAATTTGGATGAGTGCCACACAGCATGCATGGCATGGTGTGGCCGGGATGGTCAGCGGCGTGGGCTCCCGGCAGCCAGGCCCACTGTGGGACCTCTGGGGGCGTCCTACACAGTGCTTCCCCCAAGCAGGGGTCGGCCTCTACCTAAACAGCCTGGCAGAGTTTGGGGGCAGGGGAGGAAAGGCAGGAGGGAAGGACTTCCCCAATTCACATGCAGGCTGCAGCTTGTAGTGTTGCTTGGCAACCAGAGGAGGAGGAAGGTGTGGGAGGGGAGCCCAGACCACACTGGCCTGGCCCGCTCTGAACTGGGGGAGTGGGATGTGAGCAGGCAGACAGACCTGGGAACCAGCCCTGGTGGCCCCAGGTTGTCCCTCCAGAGCTTTGTCCCAGAGGAGCCAGGGGTGCCGGGGCTCCCAGGAATGGTCCCATGCTCACCGCTTGGTGGCCTGAGCCGGAGGCTGAGCCAGCACTAGGCTCCAGGTGCCCCTGATGTGGGAGTCTGGGCCGTGGTCTCAGCTCTGGCCCTGACCAGTGTCTTGTGTTCTTGGACAGATGGATTCACACTCTGACCTCAGTTTGTGCTTCTGTAAAATGAACCAGTAGCACTTCTCACAGGGGTTATTGCAAAGAGTAAATGACAAAGCTGTGACATTTCAGTTCTGCACATGGGGTGGGGGCTGTGAGATGCAGGGCTCTGTGGGGAGTGGCGCCTGCACCCCCGAGCTCGCAGTCTAAGAGAAGATGGGGGCAGGACTGCAGTCCGCTCCACTATCCAGGATGTCCCCGGGGGTCTAGGCCCAGGGTGGCAAGCCGGGCAAGAGTGGTGGCAAAGTGGGACAGGAAGGAGGGACACTGGGGGCTGGGCGGTCGGCCAGGCCATTGCCAGGGGCAGGTCGTGTTGGCTCCTGGATGGGGCTGTCTGAGGGTTTCCTGGATCCCAATGTACTTCCCTCGGGGTTTATCCTGTAGCCAAACCCAACATTGGCCGGAGGGGCTGAGCTGGGTGGGGCTGGACTCTGCAGGGCAGTGACCGAGCAGTGGCCCAGGGGGCTTCCCAGGAGGGTGCTCAAAACCCCGATGCTTCCCGGTTCCCCCTCCAGATGCCTGGGAATGTAGCATCCTCTACCCGGGAGGAAAGTCCCCAACTCTCCCAGCTGTGCTCTGTGCTGGGAGCCCCTGGGGTGGAGGGACCTCCAGTGGGCCCTGGGGCTGGCCCTGAGCTACCAGCTGCAGGCGGGTCTCAAGTATCAAACCTGACAGGGACGTGGCTAAGTGTCTCTGGTGTCATTGCTCATGTGCCGTGAAGGGGCTGCCTCCTTTGTTCCCTCCCTTTAGCCACAGACTTCAGGGACCCCAGGAGTAGCCACTGCTTGGAGCTCACCCACAGTGATCTGTTCCACCTCGGAGCTACAGCAGCGGTTTCTAGACTTGCTTGTGGCGACAGACACTTGCTCAATAAACACAGCCTTACGGAACGGCGTGGCCGGAGCGGCTGTGGGTGGGAGTTGCCTGCTGGACCTCCCAGCCCCCGCATTGCCCTGCGGCGTCAGGGCCCAGAGCCACCCTGTGCGGCTGGGTGCGAAGGCATCAGTTCCAGGCCCTCGGAGACCATGGCAGGCATGCGGGGTAGCGATGCTGCTGGGAGCCCTGAGACGGGGTGGGCAGGAAGGACCAACAGGACAGCTGCAGCCGGTGACCTGAGAAGGGCTGGACCAGGCCAACAGCAGGACAGGTGCCTGTCAGGGAGACTCCAGGCAGGAGTGGTACAGAGGGGCCACCCAGTGCCCATCGTGCCCATCCCGGCTGGAAGCAGCCCAGGGAAGCGTGGCCTCAGCAGGGCCACACAGACCCAACGGGCTGCAGCTGGCTGCTGTCAGCATCTGTGGGGGGCAGTCTACAGTGGCTCCACGGCCCCCCACGGCCCTCCACGGCCCGCGGCTGTCTCGGTACCACTCTCAGATGAAGGCGGCCTCCATTCCTCCCCTGGCCCTCTGTGCTGCCCCAGCTCCTGGGCCTCCGTGCTGGATATTTTCGTCCAGCTCGCTTCTTCCCTGGACGGCGGGGCCGTAGGAGGCACAGCAGTGCGGCCTGGAGGGGTGACGTCCTCTGAGCACCGGCTCTGGCGCGGGAGTCCTGCCCAGTCCTCGGGCCTTGCCGGATCCGGCTCCAGGGCGCTGCAGGCGGGCTTGTGCTGTGGATCCCGAGTGTCCCTGGCCCCTGTCCCCCGTTGCTGCTGTGACAAATCACCACACTTGGTTACCGTGGTGTCCAGTAGGTCAGAGGCTGGTTCCGGCTTCAGTGGGCTGAGGTCCAGGTGCTGGCCGTGGTTATCTGGGCGTCCACTGGTAGAATCTCGTTCCGTGAGGTCCCCCTTCCTCGCTGGCTGTTGGCTGGGACTTCTTGGCCTCCCTCTGGGCCTCCCAGGAGGCATGTGCCGGGCCCCTCAAGCCACCGTCTCTCTGACCTGCCCTTCCTCTGCCTGCAGCCAGGAAGGTCCTCGATTCTGAGGACTCATGTGATTAGACTGGAACCACCCAGATAATCTGGGACAGTCTTCCCATCTCGGGAGCCTTAACCACTGCATTGCACTGATAAGGGAACAGTCCCAGGTTCCGGAGCCCTCCAGGGTTTGCAGTCTGGGGAGCTAGATGCCCGGATCCACACAGGCTGGGTTTGCAGGTCACATCAGGACGAGGTGGTGGGCAGAGCGAAGTGGGTGACAACACACCCCTGACCAGGGCCAAGTGGGAGTTCGATGCCACCCCTGTGTGTCCTTGGGGTGCTGCCACCACCCTCATGGTCTCCCACCTGCCTGTCCTGCATCCCCCGAGGTCAGTTGTGTTGTGGGGACTCCCTGTGACACCGCGCCTTCCGCTGCCCCCTCTGAACCCGACAGTAATGGGGGGTTGAGGACTGGTCCACGGCCACCACTGGGCCCGGTCCTTGCCCAGCGGCACCTGCCCGCCTCGCGGTCCTGGGGGAGCAGCTGTGTGCGAGGAGGCGGGATGGCCTAGATCCCTGCCTGTCTGCAGGGAAGGCCGGGGAGGCTGCTCTGTAGCTGCCGCGACAAGCGCATTTCACAGTCGCTCAGGTTTGCGCGGTTAGCAGGTCAGTGCTGTCCCCCAACTGCGTCTGGAGGGGGGACGTGCAGCCGTGGGCTTGGGCTGCCTCCGGTGCAAATGCTGACACGCTGTGCTCGGCAGACGTGAGGAGCAGGACAACCTGTGTGGCTTTGCTTTTCTTCTCCACCGCTGCTCCTGCCCTGTTTGCACCTCACAGGGGCTCCTGGTAAAACCTACGTCCCAAATGGCAAGGGGCCCTCGGGATGCTCAGGGCCATGCAGGGAAGTGCAGGCAGGCAGCATGTGGCCCCCGCCACCCCAGGGAACAGCAGGGACCCACAGGGACACTTCTCATGAGGGCTGCAGGTGGCAGCTACCGGCCGGTCAGCGCTGCGTGCTGGGACTGGGGCGGGAAGAGAAGCTAAGTCTCAACGTGGGGTTTCAGAAGGGTGAAATGGGCCTCGTCCCACAGCCCTTCCTGTTGGATTTCCGGGTTTCTGGCACCTTCCTAGCTCTCCCTTGGGGCCCAGGGCCCATCAGAGGGGCATCCACTGCCTCCCGCACCTTGTGGGCTCCCCAGAGCGCTGGGATCTGCAGCACAATTTTCACTGCCCCACACTGTTCCTTCTGGACATTCGGCTGCTGGACCCTCTGCCTGGCCAGGCAGGTCCTGCAGGCACGGCTCCACCAGGACCCCGGTGTCTCTGGCTGCAGCAGGGCCCACTGGGCAGTCCCCAGGTCTGGGGAGCCATTTTCCCTGACGATCCCCAGCCCCTGACCCTCGCTGCCCCTCCCCGGGGGAAGCAGCCAGGTGGCAGGTGGGAAAACAGCTGGGCCACAATGCCCCTTTGGTGCCATTGACATTTTTGGCCTGACCTAGGGGCCGGGTGAGGGGCGGATGTAAACAAGGAGCCGACATAGAATGGAAACGTGGAAGGGACCCTCCTGGGGTGCCCATCCTCTTCAGCTCCTGCACGTACACCCCACACTCTGGTTCTCAGACCTGGCTGAGCATTAGAACATCCCATTAGACTGGTGGAAAACACAGTGGAAAACACAGTGGCATGTACCTGTAATCCCACCACTTTGGGAAGCCAAGGTGGGAGGTTCACTTGAGCCCAAGTTTGTTGAGATTCTTGGGTGTGGAGATTAGTATTTTTCATCAAATTTAGGAAGTTTTTGCCATCATTGATTTATATATTTTTTCTGCCTCTTTCTCTCCTCTTTTTCTGAGACTCCTATTATACATATGTTAGTATCCATTATGGTGTCTGAGGCTCAGTTTGTTTATTTATTTATGTATTTATTTTTGAGACAGAGTCTTGCTCTGTTGCCCGGGCTAGAGTGCCTGTGGTGTCAGCCTGGCTCACAGCAACCTCAAACTCCTGGGCTCAAGTGATCCTTCTACCTCAGCCTCCTAAGTAGCTGGGACTACAGGCATGTGCCACCATGCCAAGCTACTTTTTTCTATATATTTTTAGTTGTCCAGCTAATTTCTTTCTATTTTTTTTTTTAGTAGAGACGGGGTCTCGCTCTTGCTCAGGCTAGTCTCGAACTTCTGAGCTCAAACGATCCTCCCGCCTCGGCCTCCCAGAGTGCTAGGATTACAGGCGTGAGCCACTGTGCCCGGCCTATTTATTTATTTTCTTATTCTTTTTTTTGTTCTCTTCCTCAGACTGGATGATATCAATTGACCACTTTTCACGTTCACTGATTCTTTCTTCTGTCTGTTCCAATCTGTTTTTGAGCTTTTCTAGTTAATGTTTCATTTCGGTTACTTAGTTTTCAACTCCACAATTTCTACTTGGTTCTTATTTATTTATTTATTTTTATTTATTTATTTTGAAAGCCAGCCCCACCCCTGGTTCTTTTTTAAAAAAAATAATTTATATTCTTTTATTGATATTCTCTACTTGGTGGAGCATTGCTTCCTGTATTTCCTTTAGTTCTTTAGATATGATTTCTTTCAGTTCTTTGAAGATACTTAAAGTAGCTGACGTAAAGTTTTTGTCTAGTAAGTCAGTTCTGGAAATCAGATTCTCCTCCCTCTGCCAGGTTTGTTGTGGTTACCGTTTGTTGTAGTGATAGTTGTTTGTTTTGTGACATTTCTGAATTAATCCTGCGAAGTCTGTATTCTCTTGTCATGTGTGGTACTGAAATCTCCACTCAGATATCTTAGTGGTCATTTAACCACAGGACAGAAATTTGCTTAAATAGTCGGAGCCGGTAAGTCTTCCGATCTGTGCCAAGGGGCTCTGTGTGCTGGAGCGTGCCATCAACTCTCAGCTAGGCGGCTGACAACTCTGCCTTAGTTTTCACTTCCTGCTTGCACAGAGCCTCGAAGTTAGCCAGAAGCGAGAGCTTGGATCTTGTAAGTACCTTCCTGAGCAAGTGCACGGTCCTCAGCACGCGTGTGCCCTCCAGACTCCCAGGAATGCACTGCAGCTTTTTAAAACCCCTGTGGACATCTCATTACCGAACTTTTAAGTTTTTTGTTAGTCTGTTGCTTGCTTCACTGCTGTCTACTGCTTCGGGCATTGTGAAGTTAAATGCCTGTAATTGTTTTTGAAAATCGTCCCTGGGAAATAGGTTTTTTGTACTTGGATAGCTTTGAGTCAGACATCCTTACAAGTAGGGTCTCCATGGGAACCACCTGACTGGTCAAATAATGGCAGTTTTCTGGGGATGAAGCTTTGGAAGAGTTCCATCCTTGTCCTGTTTCCTCCAGTGGCTACCAGGCTGCTGATTTTCATGATGAATATGGGGTCTTATTTTTCAAGGCACTGGGGAGTAGAGAGTCAGGGGTGGGAGTAGGTCAAGTTCAAACTCTGTGAAATTTGTGGTTATTACTGAGATTCAGTTGTGTTTTGTGAATAAATGCTCCTCAGATTTTTGCAAGCTTTTGGTTAATTTCTGAAGTTCTAAAAAATGGATCTGACCATTTTGCTAGTTTTTTCGTTGTGTTTATGGCAGAGAGGGTTTTGGAGGTCCTTACTCCACCATTTGCACTATCTGGGCCATCCTCTTTTGAAAACACTTCTGAGATATCTCTTTATTTTTTAACTTTTATTTTTTACTTCAGTAGATCTAGGGGGTACAAGTTGAATTCCATTACATGTACATATTGTATAGTGGTAAAAAAGTGGGCTTTTAGTGAACCCGTTGCCCGAACAGTGTGCATTCGGGTAGGTAGTTTTTCATCCCTCACCTCCTCCCACCCTCCCCCCTTTTGAGTCTTCAGTGTCCATTATTCCCCCCTGCCTGTCCTTGCATAGCTGTGGCTTAGCTACCGCTTGTAAGTAATAACATGTGGCATTTATTTTTCTGTTCCTGAGTTGCTTGTGATGTCTCTTTAAACTTATAATGCGTATAACCTTTGATTCAACAATCCCACATTGGAGTTTATCTTTCATACTATATATGGTCACATGCTTGAGTAAAACCCTTGGTCTAGGATGCTCATTACAGGAGTGTTTGTAGTCACCGAAGACTGGAAAATACCCCAGCGTCTTCTGCTGGGGGGTCTATCACATGCGTGACAGCACAGCCACGCTTCAAAACATCTTGCAGCTGTTACAGAACATGAGGAGTTTCCTGGAACCCAGGGGCTGTGGCCAGGGGGCTGCAGGTGTCGGGGGCCGGGGAGAAGCCAGGGGGCATTCATGCCAAGCACTGCTGCTTGGAACAATGAATACCAACATGTTGAACTTGAGAGCCTCTGATCCGGGGAATGACTAAGAAAGAAACTTCGGAATATTTATGTCTGCTGTTGGAATAGACACGGGCATGGAAGCACATGTGGGCTCGTGCACACGTAGTTGCCTCATTCCCATTTGACGCTGGATTCCCTTCCCACCAGCCTGGAGCACCCTGGCGCCTTTGCGGAGCTGCAGGACTGTCTGCAAACATCGGGCTGGGCAGGGAATAAGAGGTTAGGGAGGAGTTAGAATAAAATATAAGGAAGCTGTCAAAAACTGTAGGGTAACTAAAATATTTCAGGTCTGTGAAGTAAATTGAGAAGCTTGAGTGTGGGAGACCACGTTTGGCAATGGCTAAAACCTCCTGAAGGTGGATCCCGGAGTGCACCTGCGTGGGGCCCATCCCTCTCCCCTGCCAGGCGGGTCGGAGGCTACGCTGGGCCCGGATTGCCACCCATGGGGTACAGGGTGGGTCTCCGTGTGCCTGTGCCCAAGTGACCGTAGGACAGGCCTCTGTTCCCTGTAGGAGAGGGAGGTGCCCCGTGGCAGTTCTGAGACATTCACACTCAGAGAAATGCTCTGGTTAGGTGGCTGAGGACCTGCTGGGAGGGGTCCCTGAGGACTCCTATAGGGCTGGGTGCAGTGGGGTCCCCAAGGAGGAGCAGCTTAGGATGGGGAGAGCTGGGCTGGCCTGGCATCCTGGCATGAGCATGTGGAGCTCCCTGGTATCGGGCCTGGGCTTGGGGAACCTACGGTAGTTAGCCAGGTGCCCCCTGTGGGCCAGGCAGGGCCAGGAGTGAGGAGCTGGGACAGGCTGGGGAGGGGCAGGTGCAGGCTGCTTTTGCTGGACATGTGGGTGGGAAGAAAGAGAGGTTGGGAGGCAGCTAGAGAGGGGCTGGGGTCAAGGAGACTGTGCGTGTGTCTGGAGGGGCGAAGAGTAACAATGAGGGGACGGCCACACCAGGCGTCACAGTGGGGTCAGTGGTCAGCTCCAGGGACTGGCCCCACCATGGCCGAGGGCTCCCCAAGGGTGAAGTAGAACAGACCAGGAGCCCAGGGTCAGGGAGGAGGGAGGAGCCCCAGGAGGCTGAAGGGGTTAGGGAAGGAGTTTGGAGCTGACCAAGGACTAGAAAATTAAGAGTCCCTGTCATTGCCTTGCTGGCCCTGAGAGCCCCACAAGGCCAGGCTGGCCCTGAGCACCCTCCCCCTGCCCAGCACACACCAAGGGGTCTCAGACATGTGCTCTTGGGCACAGTCTCCTCTGAGAATTGTGGGCAGCAGTCAGGTGGCCTGTGGAGAGGAGAGGGCAGGTCCTCACCTGGCCCCGCAACACCTTCTCTGGGCATCCCCAGGTCGCAGGACCCTGGAGTTTTCCCAATTCCTGGAACAACCAAACGAGAGGCCTGCCTAGACATGTTTGTGACGGGCGCAGCACTTTACAGCGGTCCAGCTGCTTTGAGGCTCCTGCAGCTTCCCTGGGCCCTCCCCAAAGAGCAGGGTGGGGCGCTGGGGCCCCACAGCCACTTTGGCCTCTCCAGGACTGTGCCCAGGATGGTCCCTGCTCCTGCCTGGCTGATCTGTGTCACGTTCCGGGAGGCAGACGGGAAGGCTCGCTCTGAGGGCAGGTGGCAGCAGGGCTAACTGTCCACATGGGCGTCCTGAAACCAGGGCCACCTCAGCACCCAGATGTCTCGCAGGGCCAGGTCAGGGCTGAGGAAGGTGGGGGGCAGTTGCCTGGCAGGCTTCCCCAGGGGCACGACCCCAACCCTCATCCCTCTTGGTGCTGTGGAGGGGAGGGGTCTGAAGGGATGTGAAGGCCATGCAGGCCCAGGACCCGATGGCCCAGACTGTTCTGATGCCACCAGTCACCTGCCGAGGCCCTGCGCCCTCCTGGGGGAGGCCAGAAAATGGATCCAGCACAGCCCCCAGTTCCTCAAGACAGAAATAACTGTCCAAGACAGCCTGGCAGCTAACCCTGCCGCTGGCGAGAGGTAGGTGGGAGGCGGGGTGGCCTCTCGCAGGCTACTGGGCAGCGGTGGGGTGGGGGTTGGGCATCCTGGGCCAGCAGGACATGGTCAGGGTCACCGCCCTCCATCCAGGCCCCGTGGTGTGCCCGTGAGCCCTGTGGGGTTGTCGCGCCTCTCCGGGCAGCCCCCGCCCCTCCCTGTGCGGTGCGAGCTGAGGCACCCGCCCTCCCTGGCGGTCCCCAGGCGGCCGCACGATCACCCCAGAACCGCCGGGCTCGCGGCCCGACTCGTTCCCGATGCCCCGGAGAGGGCGCTCTCGGCGCAGTCCCTCGTCTCCATCCGGTCTCGCAGCCGGCGGGGTGGGGCGCCGCAGGGACGCGGCGGAGGGGCCCAGTCACCTGACAGGATTCCTGCCGAGCACTGGGGTTCTCGGGGCGGGATGAGCCGCACTGTGCCGCGCGTCCGCCCGCCCCTCGCCGTGTCTCGGATTAGCCCTGCCACAAAAGCAGCTGCTGTGTCCCCCGTGCTCCAAGGAAATGGAGGGACAGAGAGCTCCTTGACACGCCAGAGGCCAGAGCCGTGTGGAGTGAGCGCCCCATCAGGGGAGGCATTCAAGCCAGACGCGGGCCGAGCACCTGCTGTAGCTCTGCGGCGGACATCTACGATGAGGTGAGGCTGGGGCGGGGTAGGACGGGCGCCAGGGAGGAGATGGGAGCGCAAGGGGCCCTCGGTCAGCAGGACGTCCCCAAACGACCGCCGCCATCCCGCGCTGAGCCACGACCCGCAAGGCACCTCCTCGCCCGCTCCGCGCCGTACCACCGACCCCGCGGTGCGGCCGCCCCAAGGACGCCCCGCCCCGCGTCCCCTGCACCTGCGGCGCCCCCAAACCCAGTGCCAGGCGCGCGCCCCGGGCTCTAGCGGCGATGCTCACCGCGCCCCGCCCCCAGCCTCTTCCCGGCCCCGCCCCGCTCTTGGCCCGCCCCTGCCGCCCCTCGGTCGGCTGTGCGGGTCCCGCCCCGGCAGGGCGGCTGCGGGCGGGGGAAGTCCGCGGGCGGGGGGCGGGCGCTTGCCAGGCGCCCGCGGAGGAGCCGCCTCTAGCGGGACGCCGGCCGGGGCCCGGGAACGGCGCCGGGAGCAGGCAGCCAGGATGTTCCTGGAGCCCCAGGTAGGGCTGCGGCGCGGGGCGGCGGCGCGGGCGCGCTCGCAGCGAGCACCTCGGCTGCGGTGGGAGCGCGGGGCGGGGCTCCGCTGCGCGGCCGGCTCGGCTCGGGAAGGGCTGCGTCCGGAAGGGGTACGACGGTCCGGGACATCTCCCACCCGGCCGAGGCGGGGGCCGGTCCTGGGGACCACCGCGACTCTGCGCGTCCCCGCTCGGGCACCCTCTGCCAGGTGGGCCGTGCCTTCCCGGCGTGGCCTGCTGCCCCGGGGCCGCCGAAGGCAGAGCGGCACCCACGCAGCGGGAGGGGCGGCCAGGCCTTTGGAGATCCAGGCGGCCCGGGTCCTTTCCCGGACTTGAGGTGCGCAGAGCCACCTGTTTGCTGCGGGCAGGCGGTGTCGGCGCCGCGCGCGCCGCGGGAGCGCGGGCGTGCGGCGCGTGGGCGAGTGCACCGCGTGCGCCCGCAAGTGCGCGTGTTTCCAGAGAGACGAGCCCAGCGCGGGCTTCCGGGAGTGCGGGCTCCGGCGCGGGGCGCTGCGGGAGGAGGCCGAGAGCCGGTCCTGGGGTTCCCCTGCGCTCCGGGCCTCCTGCCCTCCCCGGCTGTTTATTACCACGCTGTGGAGCGCGCGGGGCAGTGTGCTTCAGCCGCGGCCGGCCCGCAGCGCCCAGCCCTCGGCCCAGACACGGCGGCCGGACCCTGTGCTGATGGGGTCTGCAACAGGACCCAGCCGGGAGATGCGGGACTCACCCACCCTCCTTCCATCACTTACCCGGCGCCGCTTATCCAGCATCCCCGTGGGCGCGCTGAGGTTCAGCCGGGAGCCAGACGCACCGCAGTCCAGTCCTCACAGCGCTCACACGGGCAAAAAGCACAACCGATAAGTAAAATATATGCAGTGTCACATGGCTCTAAGTGCTAAAGAGAAGAAGTAAAGTAAGCAAGGACAAGGACGTATCAGGAGCGCATCAGTGAGGGGAGTTCAGGTTATTCTGTAGACAAATGTCCTTTGTAGACAAAACAACTCCCAGTGCTGTGGCCTGTAGCCACGTGGTGTAGTTTTCACTCTGGCGGTGTCCGTGGTGGGTTGGCTGGGTCCTGCTGTACTCTGCCCTTGCTCAGGGACCCAGGCTGACCGGGTCACGTGGTGGGGGCAGAGGGCCCTGCACTGGCATTTAAATGCCCCGGCCCGGAGGGACATGTCGTTCCACTCACTGCTGCGGAGGCAGCTGGGCCCCAGGGCCCCACCCAACCGCTCCAGGACCGGTAATGACAGTTCTGCTCACCCAGGAAGCCGGGGTCCCACAGAGTTGGTGCCCAGTATGCTGACCACCAGCTGAGGGCGCTGTGTGTGCCTTAGGCAGGGTGTCCAGGGCAGGCGTGTGCACAGGGCCCTGACAAGGTCAGGGAGGGGAGAGCTGAGGGGTGCATGCCAGGAAAAGGCCAGCACAGGGCTCCGAAAAGGAAGCCACCTGCTTGTCCAGGGGCCAGTGAGGTCAGCGAGGTGACGTGGCTGGTGGGGGCCGGCAGGGGTGTGCTCTCACTGGCGTTGTGGTGGTGCTATTGGCTACTGCATGCAGGGACCAAGGACAGCAGGGGACACTGCAGTGGTCCAGGGGCAGATCAGGGGCCCAGACCAGGGAGGTGGCAGGAGAGGAGAGGGGAAGGGCCGATGCGGGGCGTGTTCTGAAGACGCAGCCCAGAGGCCTTGCTGGGGGCGGGCTTGGCTAGAAGGGGAGGCTCAGGAAAAGGGGTGCCATCCTGGAGTGGGAAAGGCTGCAGGTGCGGCAGGTGCAGCGGGTGGGGGCGGGCCAGAGGCAGGGACAGTTTGACACACCCCTGCCCTGGGGATGTCACCTGGTGGTGGTGGGGAGGTCTAGAGTTCAGGGAGAGGTCTGGACCGGATGTGCTAATGTGGAGCCCCGGCTCGCTCCATCCTGCGGGACCCGTGCCACCTCCTGGCCACACTGCCTGTGCCTGTACCTGCTGCCCCGGGCCCACTCCCCGTCTTGCTGGGCCTTCCTGCTCGGGCCTCTTCTGTGTGAGCTCCCCCGGGAGAGGCAGGGTGAGGACTAACCTGGGGGCACTGTGGGCCCAAGGCACAGGGCTGGGGACGGAGAGCAGCCTCCCATGTCACCAGTTCCTTGTGTGCACTGGGGTCCAGACCTGGCGGGGTGCAGGGAGCGCTGGAGACAGCACCACCCGTGGGGTCACGTGGACCACAACGTGAGGGGCCCATGGGGGCTGGGCAGTCAGGAAGGGCTGCTTGGGGGACAGAGTTGGACGCTGGCCCTGGCAAGACAAGTAGGGTTTGAGTGGGTGCAGGGGAAGCTGCCTGCACCTCCACACCTCTGCTCTTGGGCCTTGCCCTCCGGGGGGCTGCCAGTGAGTGACCAGAGGAGAAGACCAAACTGTCATATCTCCCTGTCCTTCCTCCTCTTAACCCACTGGAAAACCCCTGGTTATCCTTGGAAGCCCATCTCAGAATTACCCCCTCCATGAAGCCCTCCCTGCCTTCTCCCTGCAAAGTTAGTTGCCCACCCCTGTGCCTGCCCAGCCCCGGCATGGACCCCCAACCCCGAGGAGATGATGCTGCACTCTGCACTGTGGTTTATGTCTGTCTCCCCGGGTGGATGCTGAGGTCCATTCCCAAGTGTGCAGCAGAGGCCAGGAGGGCCTCAGTGGATGTTTGTTGAGTGAATAAGTGAGGGAAAGAAGGAAGGAACAAACATGAGAGATAGAAGTGGCCTGTACAGACTGTCTAGTCCTGCCTCCTTGCTTTACACTTGGGGAAACTGAGGTCCAGAGGGCTGCGGCTTGCCTGAGATCAGCCAGGAGGTCAGGGGTCAGAGCTCCCAGGCAGAATACCTCCTGCCGGGTTCTGGGCTGCCCGGTCCCTGTGGGTTCCAGGACAGGGGGAGCCCAGAGGTAGACAGGTTGTGGGGTCCTAGGGGCTCCCAAGGGAACCTTGGTGAGCAGTCAGCTGGGAGTGTGTAGACGACAGCTGGGGCCCGACTGTGCTCCTCAGCTCCTCCCTCTTCTGGCACCCTCAGCTCCCCAAACTCTGGCCCTGTGGCCTGGTAGTATTGGCTGGCCGAGAGGTTTTGCTGGCAAACCCGCTGTCCTGCGATCTCAGGCTCCCTGGAATCACACCCCGCCCCTGCCGTCCGCTCACACACGCTTTCCTGGCCGGGGCCCAGCCCCCGGCATTTCCCAAATGTCAGTGTGGCCCCTGCACCGCCCCTGCCTGTCCTTGGGGCTGCCAGTGTGAGTCAGAGCACCTCCCCGTGGGGGCCACCTCACCCTCCTGCACCCCTTGCAGTCACAGATGAGGACACTGAGGCCCCCAAGGTCCGGGGCTGCAGCAGCACCAGGAGTGGGAGGGGCCCAGCCTTCCGGGGGACCCCGGCCACACACAGCAGACAGGCTTAGAAGAGGGATGAGCGTGTTCCTGGAGTGCCCAGCCTGAGGACCCAGCGGTGTGGTGTCTTGGGCTGTGACCAGGAAGGGGGCTGCAGGGTAGCTGACCTGGCTGGCAGGGCAGGCCCACTGGGGATGGTGGTGGGGCCACGCACACACAGACACGCACACAGACGTACACAGAGACACACAGATACACGGACACGCAGACACAGGCACACACAGAGATACACCCCCGCCCCCTGCTGCCGCTGGTGTGAGCATCCCAGTGCCTGCTCCGTGTGGACCTGTGTGTGAACACCTGTGCCCGTGGGCTGTAGATAGGTAAGCTATTGGTTTTTAAAAATTTAAATTAGGTAATTGATCACTGAACTCTCTTATTAGTTTAAACAGATTTTTAGCTTGGCTTCCCAAAAAACACAAAAAATTAATCATATTACCTGCACATAAGGGACATTCTGTCTCTTCATTTCTAATGTATCTTTTATTTTCTTACTGTGTTTTCAAAGAGGTGCAAAGTAACAGTAAATAATGGTACTTATCTCTGGCTTGATCTTCCCTTTGATGAGAAGGCCTCTCATGTTTTAACCAAGTCTGAACTTGGCCCCGTGTGTCATGTTGGTATTCTTCACTGTGACCAGTGTGCCCACTCCTGCGCTGCCTGCCGTGTACCCGAGTGGAGCCCGCTTTCAGCAGAGGCCACCCTGTGTCTCGCAGGGTCACGCGGTGCCTTTCCCCCTCGCGCCTGTCCACGTGCTGACTTACTAGCTTTTCTGAGCTGAGTCGCTCTCCTGTCCTGGAAATAAATCCCACCGATCAGGCTCTGTTGTGCTTAAACAGGCTGCTGGACCCATTTTACTGGGGTGTCACTGTGTGGATTAGGGTGTTTTTCATCCATATTGATAGATAAGAATTTATACATACTTTTCTGTTAGGAGATCTGTTTGTCACATTTATAAACCATGGTTATGTTAACTCTACAAAATGAATAGGAAGACTTTTCAATATGAATTGTGTAGCTGAAATACTATATATTTTTTTTTATGGCAAATTTCTTTTTTTAATTCTTTTTTATTTCAGCATATTATGGGGGTACAAATGTTTAGGTTACGTATATTGCCCTTGCCCCACCCGAGTCAGAGCTTCAAGGGTGTCCATCCCCCAGACGGTGCGCACCTCACCCATTAGGCGCGTATTTACCCATCCCCTCCACCCCCCCCACCTGCCTGACACCCGATAAATGTTACTACATCTGTGCACTTAAGTGTTGATTAGTTAAAACCAATTTGATGGTGAGTACATGTGGTGCTTCGAAATACTTTCAATGTTGTATAAAATTATCTTAGTCTCAAAAGCTCGAAATAATTCATTTTGAAAACTGTCTCAGCCAGAGCTTGCTTTTATTTTTCCCTGAGGTTTAGTTGGTTGTCAACTGAATTTGTACTATGGTTATTGGTCTTTTTGGGTTCCAAACATTTTTAGTCTGGTTTTGTTATTTACATTTCTAGCTGGTATCCCAGTTGAAAGAGCTTTCGGATCAGTTAGCACAGAGTTAGGTAGTTGATTCTTCAAAAGTTTTTCCTCCATATCTATAGTTAGATTCCCTTTTTCATGCCCAAAGTATCTTTGCATTTCCTTCCTTTCTTCCCTCCTTCCTCCATCCCTTCCTGCCTTCCTTTGGTTGATTAGAGTTGCCAGAGGTTTATATTTTTAATTTGTGTTTTCAAAGAATCAGCTCTTGAATTTAATAAGCAGTTCAGCTCTTTCTTTGATTAAATCCACTAATTTGCCTTTTAGCAATTTCTTCCTCTAGTTTGCTTTGCTATAAGTTTGTTTTACTTAGAAGCTTTTCGAATCAAGTGCTTTGTGTTGTTTACTTAATGCATTGAAGCCTATGAATTTTTCTCTGAGTATAGCTTTGGCCATATCAAATTTGGCACAGTTTTCTTGTACGGGTTATTTTTCTGATGTGTTTGTAATAGGAGTTTGGATTGCTTCTTTAACACAAACGTGATTTAGGGAAGTTTTTTTATGAAGTGGGTAACATTTTTTGGTTCACCACTTGTTTGTTAATATCCGGTTTCGTTACATTGTATTCATGTCATTCTGTTACCTGTTCATTTCTGCTTGGGGACTTCATTGGGTTTCATTGGTGCTATGATGGGTGACAGTGTGGGTGGAGACTCGGCACTGTGGAAAGTGCCTCTCTGGTTCTTGGGTCCAGTATTTCGTGCATCTGCCTCCATAGCTTTCTGGTTCCCTGTCCCTAGAGTGTGCGCTGCAGTGTTTTCATCCCTTGGGTATCTGCCATTTGTAGGGGACGGCAGCAAGTTCTGGTCTCTCTGGACCACGTGGAGATGCTCACTGCGCTTCCCGGACACAGCTTTGTGTTGTTGGGAGTTTGCCTTTACTAGAGATGGGGGAAGAAACCCGCTACTCTCTATTCTCTCAGTCGCTCAACATGACTCTGACACCAGATTGTGCAGGGCATGCCAGCCGGGTGTCCTGAATTCAGTTCTCACACTGTCCACCTGGAGAGAGCATCGGCGCCCGCAGAGGAGGGCTTGGTCCCACAGGTGCCTCCACTTCAGATGCCGGTCACAGGTCTCAGGTTGTGACCTGTGCTTGTGACCGACTGGATAAATCGGAGTTTCCGTGACCTGCTGCTCAGGTTCAGTTAGTTTGCTAGAACGGCTCACACGCTGGCAGGAAGGACCAGGGAGGACCAGCCTGCAGGCAGGAGGCGTGTCCTCAGCCTCACACCTGCAGCTCATCTGGACAGGGAGAGCGAGGCCTCGGTGGTGCCCTAGGAAGGTGGCTGGTGGCCCAGCTGGTGAGGAGCCCTCTGCTGGCACTGCTCACTGGCAGTGAGGCTCCCAGGCAGTTCGGGAGCACCCCTTGTGCTGGGCCTGACGCTGCACACGTTGCTCCTTCCGGGCCAGGCCCCGTCCGTCCCTCAGGGCCCTGGCTGGCTGCCACCTGCCATCACTTTGCACCCTTCTCCCTTGCCCTGAACCCTGTGCCGATGGCCCGGATGGCATGTCAGATCACGGTGGTCACACCCGCAGGGTTCAAATCCCCACGCCGCCACTTTCGGGCTGTGAGGCCTGGAGCCGATGCGTAAGCCCTTTGGGCCTTTCTTCCTCATCTGCAGGAGGGGTGGCAGGAGGTGAGTCGCCCTGTGCGGCTGGTGCTTCTGGGGGCTGCCAAGGGTCTGACCGCCTGGTTGCAAGCCCCCAGGGCCAGGGGACGCAGGGCGTGTGGTGGGAAAGCTGCTGGTGTACGCAGCGTGGGGTGTGAAGGTCGGGACGTGTGTCCTGGTCCCGTTTCCTAGAGGTCGTGGTGCTGGACAAGGCCATGGCTGTCTGACCCAGCAGGGAGCCGACAGCTGAAAGCTCCCCCAAGTGCAGCGCGAGGTCGGGGCGCCGCTCTGGGCTTCTTCCAGGAGGATGACAACTCAAGCACGGGAAATGGATTTTTATTTGTTTTTAAACACAAAGGAAAAATCTTTGCTCAGTCTAATTAGATGTCATTTGAAAGAACTGTGTGTTCTTTATCCTGTGTTCTGGCACCCCCAGGCAGCTGAGGAGGGCCGCAGGCTGCCTCTCGCTCCTGGGAAGCCTGTCTGTGGCTGGCCCTGTGGCCCCCTCAGGCCCAGCCTCCCTACCTCCCGAGGACCCTCAGCCCTGACCAGCCAGCTCACTGCCCCTCTCTCTTGTGGCCACGTGCTGCTGCACCCTGGCTGGCTCTAGGCCCTGCTCTGCTGCTGGCGGGCACCCTGGGTGGGCCTGGGTGGCAACTGGTGTCTTCCTGCTGGAGCGCATGGGCGCCCGGGCCACTGCCCAGACTCCGATGAGCAGTCTTCGGTGGATGCCCCCTCTAGGGAGGGACCACAGCGGGTGGTTTCAGTTGGGATGGGGGTCTGCACCTGGCCCCCAGCCCGCCCCTCCATGGCAGCCTGACCGCCAAGATTGCCTTGGTTTGCGCCCCCTGCGCCCGTGCAGGCCTGCGAGGCCCAGGCCACGCACCCACCTCCAGGGGCTCCTGTAACCCTGTGAGTCCCGTGGGGCCAGCCCGGAGGGAGGCAGGAGGGAGGCGACGGGGAGGCCCCAGCGGCTGGAGAGGGCGACACCGTCTCTGCAGGAAAGGGCAGGGGCTCTCTGAAATCCCACCTGCTCCGTCCGTGGGCCCTTGAGTCTCCATAATGGGATGGTTATTGTGCACAATGACATTCTGTGCCCTGAGCAGCCACCAGAAGCAGCTGACTGGACAGAAAGGGAAAAAGAAAAGGAAGAGGAAGAGGAAGAAACGCAGACTCGGCAGAATTTGCCCTGAGGAGCGTGGAGAGGAGACGGCAGGGTCCCTTCGGGCAATTCCAGTGGTATTTGGGAACAGAAGGGAATTCAGAAGGACAAAATGAGTGGTGCGTGGTAACAAAGCTTCAGTTGAGGTGCCGGGGCCTGGCCTGCAGCCCTGCCCGGCCCGGAGGGCACACAGGGCACAGAGGGCCTTCTCTGTGGCATTTGTGAGTATGAGTCTTGAAGCTTGGAGCTTGGCTTATGTGAAAACAATGTCTCGTCCCGGCCCTTTGGCGACGGGACGCCCACCTGGCTTCTTGCGTGAAGGGGTGGGAGCCGCAGGGACGGGGCCAGCATGAGCCGCCCCTGCCGTGGAGGCCACAGGGATTCAGGGGATGGTGAGGACTGAAGAGGCCTAGCCGCAGAGGACTGTCACCTTGAGGCCCCCACCCTGAGGCCAGAGCCAGCCCGGCGCCCCATGCCTGGGACGGGAAGCGGGAGGCAGCTTCCCTCCGCTTTCTCCTGTCTGGGCGTGGGAGGTGAGAGGAGACCTGGAGGTGGGGTCGGCGAGAGGGTGCTACCGGCCCCCACGACCTTTGTGTGCAGGAAGGAAGGCAGTGGGGTAACCTGTGGGACGGGTGCCCGTCAGTGTCCCCCAGTCCTGGTGCCGTCACAGCCCACCGGGTGCCGGGCCTGTCCGGAGCTTCATTCACACTCAGGGTCGCCCGTGAAGCAGGCGCTGCGTGGGGTGGGCCCGGCTCACTCCCAGACCACCGGGCGCCCAGCTGTCGCCTGCGTGTTCCCAGGACACAGGACCAGGGCTCTCCAGAGTTACGGGAGACGCAGTCGGCTCAAAGCGGGGAAGGTCTGAGAGCTGGGGTTTGGCGAGCGGAGGACAGCCTCCGGAGGAAGCTTGCTGGGCAGGAGTGTCTGAGTCCAGGCGGGGTTGTCGTGGGGAGGACCTTCCAGCCCTGGGGTTGGGGAGCCGGGAGGTGGATGCGGCGGGTTGGGGGAAGTGGTTCTGATGTGGCCCAGGAACACCACCCGGGGTGAGGGCAAGCCCGGCCCACTGGGGCAGACAGAGGCAGGGTGTGGCTCCAGGTCCCTCTGCACTCACTGGAATCTCTAGAAATGACAGAGAACTAAGCTGCAGACTCTTTCAGGCAGGTGTCACCTGCTCGTGGTGCAGAGATGCCCAGAGGGGCTGGGCCACCTGTAAGTCACCTGAGGTTCTTCTGCAGAGCTGGGGAGGACCTGGGTGCGGGCTCCCGCCTGGCCCCAGGTGGGGATGGAGGACCTGGGTTTGAGGCATCTGGCGCACGGGCCCGCAGCCCTAGCTCTGAGAGACCACAGCAGTCCCGGGGTAAGCAGGGGAGAGTGTGTGCAGGGACACCGAGGTCACTGTGACAGGGGTGTTAGAGGATGGGGAGGGGTGGCTGGCTGCACGAGGCAGAGCCCCGCATCCCAGGGTGGCTCCCCCAGGGCCGAGTCCTAGCTTCCCCTCTACCAGCTGGGGGTCCAGCCATTCTCCGCCCCACAGGCCACAGGCTGTCCCAGCCTGGCTTCTTTGCCAGTTGGTGGGATCCAGGGAGTGGGGGTGGCCCCCACAGTGTTTCTCCCCTTCCCCCAGGCCCCTTGCGGCAGGTGGGATCCCGGAGGCCCCACCATGGCCAGGCTCTCCTTGCCCTGTGTTATCTGGTCTGTGAACCCAGTTTGGGGAGCGCAGGACCAGAGTGGGGAGCAGTAAGCAAGGATGGGGGTGGCGAAGGAGGCACAGCCGCTCCGCCGTCTGACCAGTCCTGACGGAACTCAGGCTGGGGAGGGCGGGTGAGGCTGTGCAGGAGGGGGAGGTTCCCGTGCGGGTCCTTGAGCCTCTGCCCACCAGGAGGACACCTGACCCCTCCTTTCTCCCCTCCCGAGGCTGGCTGAGCCTGTAGGCTGGGCGGGCCTCAACCTTCCACTCTCCCCACAGTGGGCAGCTGCTTAGTTATAATTTAGGGTCACCGCCAGCCTCCTGACGGCTACCCTCCCTGCCCAGGTTAAGGTCGCCATCTTTTCTGCCCCCAGTCTCCTGACCCCTTCTCCTCCCCTTCTGTGTCCCCAGCACGGGTCCTCTTCTCGCCTGCAGCGTCAGGTCGTTATCCGTGGTCCGTGTGTGCCAGCCTCGAGTCTCCGCTGGCGCTCTGTGGGGCCAGAGAGCCCTGTTCCCTCCTTTGTGCCTCCGCTCTCTCGGCAGGCCCTTGCCAGCGTTGTGAATGGATGAATGAACGAAGGGGCAAGGAGGGGGGCTCCGGGGAACACCCCACTCGCTACCCCACCCCAGTGCCAGCGATTCCAGAGAACCAGGCGGTTGGCCCTGGAAGAGCAGCTGGGCTCCCTTTCGTCGGGTCCCCGGCAGAGCTGGGCTCCCGTGGCACTGGCCCGGGTCCGAGTAGCAGGCAGGTTCTGCCCTGACCGTGCCCGAGTCTGCCCTCTTCGGTGCGTGGCCCGCGGGGTCGGGGCACAGTGTTAGCCCCCAGCCCCCTCCAGGAGTATTCTCTCTCTCCTCGCAGCCGGCAGAGGGGAGACAGGCAAGATGTGTAATTTTCAGTTGCTAATTGTGATGCCCTGCAGCTTGCGGAGCTAAAAATAGTCTCCGTTTTTGTTGAGTAGTTTAAAAAATAGAAGCCCACGTGCTGCCTCAGGAAGAAGCCCCCTTACCACGCCTGGCAGAGGCAGGGGGCTGGCTCTCCCTGTCTTCCTCCTCCTGGCAGATCCTGGGACGCATGCAAGATGGGCCCTGAGGGCTATTTTTGTCCCAGTTTTCCAGGAAGCTGAGTTTCTTAATTTGGGGTCCACAGATGAGCTTCTGGGAGACCGTCAGGCCCTGGGATCGTATGCAGAGTACGGTGGGAAGGTGCCTTTGCCATGTGGCTGGGCAAGGGCTCCAGCCTCCCTCTGAGGCACAGCAGAGTGACGGCCGTGCCGGGAACACTTGGGGACAATGTGGAGGAGGAATGACAGTCCAGGAAAAGGCAGGCCTGGGCAGACCTGCATGTCACTCCGGCCTGAGTGGCGGGTCCTGTGAACCGAGCCTTGGTGTTCCCATCTGAGAAATGGGCCTCTCTGGGCTGCCTCCCTGGGTTACGGAAGAATTGCTTTCATGTGAGATGGGTTATATTAGTAGAATGCCCAGCACACGGCCTGGCTCTAACTTTTAACGACAAACATCTCAAATACAACATGCTCAGCGAAATGAAAGCTTATCCCTGCTTCTGTGTTTCTGAGATGTTTCCAGAGCTGCAGACTCCAGGGTCCGGAAGGGGTCCTAGGATTCTGGCTGTGTGCTGGGAGCTGCCCTGGACAGCTGCTCCCGGTAGAGTTGAGCAGAGGCCTGGCCCTGTCCCTCCCGGCTGTTGCCCCCACTCTGCTCTAGTGGGGCTGGCCAGTTTCCCCTAGGGGCCCCTTCTGACACTCCTCCCTCAGTCCCTTTGGGGCTCTGTGCAGACAACCGGGGTGGGGTGGTGCCGGCTCATCACATCCCTTTCCTGGGATGGGTCCCGGAGAGCCGAGTTGGCATTGGGAGCAGGTAGCTCGGAGAACTGCTTCCCACCGACCGGCCAGGCCGTGGCCCTGCCGTGTGGCTCCTGAGGGATGAGGCCCCCGCCTAGCCTGGTCACTGAGTCCCTTCCTGCCCGTACGGGCACAGAAAGCCCGTGAGGCGGTGAGCCGGAGGCCCCCGGGCCCTGTTCCCGGGCAGGGACACTTGGCTGTGGAGTGGGGAGGTGAGAGTGAGGGTCCTTCCCGGTGAAAGCAGACCCCTCCTGGAGGCACAGGGCCCCCAGGACAGGTGTGAGGAGCGGGCACCCTGCACAAGGACAGTGTGGTGTTGGGTGTTCCTCTGGGGTCTGCATCGCTTGTATTCCTCACCCCGTGCATCGAAGGACAGTAAATTCCTTGCCGCAATTCAGCTGTGGGAGTCTTTCGTGAGACCACTGGTGGAGTCAGGCCTCCCCCGCCCTGTTGCGCTCTCACCATCTCTGGGCACCCTCGGTGCAGTGGGAAGGGCTGTTGCTGTCATCCAGGCCTGGGAACGCTGGAGTATACATGCAGACGGCACGCACAGCAGGCTCTGGCCCCTGCCCGGAACCATCTGGGCCTCCATTACAGCTGCAGCTCTCAGGGGTCCAGGGGCCCCTGCAGCGATGGGGTGGCGTGCAGGGCCTCTGCCTGGCTGCCCTCTGGGGGCCTGTGCCCGGCTCTTGGTCACGTGTGGCCAGAGGCAGACCCTCTTCGCTATTCGTGCTGCCTGGGGGATGGGCACCGACTGCATTAGTGAGCGCTGTGCCTTCAAGACGCTGCAGAAGGGAATTTCATTCACACTCTTCTGCATAAACTTCCTAGACCCTCTTTCCTGCCTCTCCCGGGGTGTCTCACTGCGCTGGGGCTGCCTAAGATCTCTGCTCTTACCCTCTTAAAAGGCGGGAGTCTCTCAGATCCTGGCTGCCCCACCCGCCCACCTGCTCTCCCCTCCTTTCCCCTGGGCGCTCTGTCCCGCCGTGCTCCTTAGAGGTGTGGGGGGATGTGCCTGCGTGCACCGTGCGTGCCTGTGTGCACACGCACCTGTGCGTACATATGTGTGTGTGTTGTGGGGGACTGTGAGCACTCAGAAGCTAACGTTTCTGGTTGTGGCCCCTAAAAGGGGCCTCTCACCTGGGTTGTACTAATCCAGGGCTCCAGAACGTGCCTGCCGGAAAGGATCCCGGAGGTCGAGGGCCCCGTTCCCGCAGCCAGGCTGGCCGAGCCCCGGGCGCGGCGTCTGTACTGGTGCGCACCCCCGAGCGAGCCTCGCTCTGCGAGTGTCTCCCCTGCGCTCCCCGCAGCTGCCGCCAAGTTCACATGTTGGCGGCATGTGTGACAGCGTGGCCCCCGCGGCTCACAGAGGGAGTACCTGCCCCAGACGACAGCTGGCCCCCGTGTGTGGGGGTGTGGGACTTCTGACCCGTCACCCTCTGGGCACCCTGAGCCGGCAACACGTGGCTGTTCTAGATGTGGGAGGGGCACAGCGCGGCTTCCCTGGCGGTCAGCTGAGGCCAGAGCGCCTGTGGGGGCCATCACTGGGGACTGCGGTGCGGGCGGTGGGCGGTGGAGAAGTGCATGTTGAGACGCCGGGTGAGTCCGTCAGTTGGTCCCACGGACACCTCCGGGGAGGCCCTGAAGCTTCTGCGTCTCCAAACAGTCCATCTGGGGGAGGAACGGGCTTCGCCTGCTGCCCCTGTGCCCCGTGGGGGAAGGACGTGTGCCCCACAGGGCGCTCCTGGCTGCAGGGCTGCGCGCCGGGCCCACGTGTCGTCTCCGTGAGAACCTGCAGTCGGGCAGGAGGTGTGGTGTGTGCCGACGGCTCTCAGGCCCTAGACCAGAGGCCATAGGTCAGAAGCAGTGGCAGCTGGTGCTGGGCCACTCGGGTGCCATCGAGGCAAGGTACAGATGTGGCACGTGACTGCATCTGGTACCGCTCCAGGGACACAACCACATCAGCTTCTACCTTCTCATGTAACCCTCCCCACAGCCCTGCAGGGAGGTGGGACAAGAAACTCTACACCCAATTTACAGCTGAGGAAACAGAGGCTTGGAGCAGCTCAGTGGCTGCCCCTCGGACGTGGAGAGACAGAGAACGTGTCTCCTTACTCCACTTCGGTGCCCGCCCAGGGCCTGCAGCCGAGAGAAAGGACTCAGGCGTGAGGGCGCAGACAGGGCATGCGCCGCTGGGGCTGCGTGGGGGCTTCCCCGGGCAGTACCACCTGTGCTGGACCACAAGGGCCAGCTGCTCTAGGGACAACAGCAGGGGTGCCAGGTGGGGCCCCTCAGGCTGAGCCTGGAGGGCCAGGACAGCCGCAGTCGGGCAGAGTGGCGCCTGGGGAGGGGGCAGCGCAGGAAGCCCTGTGCCTCGCTGCTTTGCCCACCTCCCCTCTGGCCAGTCCCCCAGGCTGGCACGTGGCACAGGGCCTCCGCCTCTGCCAGGCAGCCTCCCAGCACCCGCGGCCACCCACAGTGCTGCTCCAGCTGTGCAGGGTGGGTGTGGCCTTCTCACCTGGCTGCTGCACCTCCGGCCCCTCTCTGCCCAGCGGCCCTGCGTGGGAGGGCCCTGCGTGGTGAGGCCCATCTTCTGGGAGACAGTGAGTCACTTTCACCCCCTCGCTGCGCGCATGTTCTTTCTGAGTTAAGCCTATAATTAGAAGGTGCCTGCCTTCCTGCCTGAACAGGGGAGGCGCTGCAAGGAGTCAAGCGGAGGCTGGCTGGGTGCCAGCCTGTCCCCCACTTCCCGCAAAGGGGCTGCTGCTTCATCCAGGCCAGCCCAGCTGAACTTGGGGCAGAGGCGAGGGTTCCGCAGACGCTGGGCGGGAAAGCTGGCCCACGCAGCCCGTCTCTGCCTGGCCCGGGGCTTCCCGGGCTCTGCACAGGGGCTGCCTGTGCTTGCTGCTCTCACTGCCCCTGGAAACCCTGGGAAAATGCCCGTGCCTGGCTGCCCCCAGACCAGCTAAATCGGAGTGTGGGGGAGCCGGGCAGTGTCTGTGAGAAGTCCCTGGAAGACCGTGCCCACAGACGAGGGCCCTGACCTGGTTTGGCTGATGCCACTCACCTGGAGGCTGAAACTCTCAGAGGGGCAGGCTGCCCCGGCCCCAGCCACCTGCGCTCTAGTCACCTGCGCGTCTCACTCAGATGCAGGTTTGACCTGGCAGGCCTGGCCTGGAGCTCGAGACCCTGCATTTTAACAATCGACTGGGTCTTGCTGCTGCTGCTGGCCCAGGGTCTAGAACTGAGCGTGCAGCTGAGCCGCCTGGAGGGGCTTGCGAGGCCCACTCCTGCCAGGGCTTCTGACTCAGAAAAGGTGCTGCTGCGTGTGGCTTTAGAGCATCTGGCTTGTGTGCCTGGAACTCCGGGCACCTGTGTCCTGGGCACCCATGTGGCCTGCAGGGGGCGCCGAGCAAGCAGGCTGGTGGGTGCGGTTCCTGGGGGTGGTAATGCGTCCAGTGCCCGGCACCTTACACAAAGGCCCGTTTGATCCTCCCAGCAAACCTCTGAGGTAGCACACTCCCTGTGCCCATTTTACAGGTGAGGATCCCGACAAAGCCCCGACAAGTGGCCAAGCCAGGCTCAGACTCAGGCCGCCCTGCCTGCCTTGGCTGCTGGCTTGGCTTGAATCTTGGCACTGCTGCGGTCTGAGGAGACCATTCAACTCGAGCCCTTAGCATGCTCAGCACCCTGCGCCTCGGCTGTCGTGCTGAGCTCCGGAGACTGGAGCGCAGAGACCCCGGGCTCAGCTCTGAGTGGCCCCTTCCTCTAGAAGGGGCCCAGTAGTGGGTGGGGACACAGGTGTGCAGCCACAGGCCAGTTCCTGCTCTTGCTGGGATGGAGAGGAGGACCCAGTGCAAGAACAGAAGGGACCTCAGGGGCTTCAAGAATGGGTGGAGGTGGCCAGTGAAGATGCCAGGCAGGTGGAGTGCTGTGGAAAGTCCAGGGCTGGAGGGACCACCAGGAGCAGGGAGCTGGCCTGTGGCAGAGCTGGGATTCTGACCCGAGGGTGCGCTTCATCCCGCCCAGGAGGAGCACACGGGGACCCTTCCTCTCCCACCTAGCACTCAGCCTGGAGGCCCTCCTCGAAGTGCTTGGTGGCCAGGTGGGAGTGGACCCTGCTAGGGACTGAGGTTGGGTGGGGCTGGGCCCTGGGGACATCCCCAGGACCTGCAGGGACTTGGTTCGCGGGCTGGGGCAATGCCCCTCGGTGTATCTCGAGTGGCTCTGAGGGGAAGTAGGGAGAACTTGGGAAACCCCTAACCTTTGGGCCAGAGTGGCTCTGCGTGGCCCCTGTGGGCTCTGCCAGTTCACCGAGAGGGTTCTGAGGTCCTGCCGAACCCCTGCGTGCCTCGGCACCCCTGCCAGACCCCTCCCCAGACCCCATCGTTGAAGATGACCTGCTTCTGCTTGGCCTGCCTGTCCCCTCTCTGGCAGCTGACAAGTGGGCTGAGTCCCTGCGCTGGCTCCCTGCCACCTCCACCGGTTCCTGGTCTCCCAGACAGGCCTCCCGGCAGGAGGCAGATCCCTTGCAGGCTGGACCTGGCTGTGGGGCCGGCAGGGCTGTGTGTTAGTGGGGTGTTAGCACGTGCTCCTCCTCTGCAGCAGGGGAGGCCAGTGGCTTAGAAAATGCCATCTCTGATGACCCCAGGAGCTTGGGGTGGCCACCTGCTAGTCACCTTCTGAACCCAGAAAACCGTGTGACCTCGGGGAGGTTGCCCCGCAGTGCACGGGCCTCAGGGAAGATGCTGGGGCCCTGCCGAGCGCTGGCTGCGAGGGTGATGAGGGCCAGCGAGCCCAGCTTCACCGTTTCATTGCACAGATGGTTACTGAGCCCCACTCTCAGCTGGCAAGAGAGTGGCAAGAGGCCACAAAGGCAGATGATACAGCCACTTCTGGCCTAGTGGGTCAGCAGTCTACGGTTAACCCAGGGAGGCTTCCTCGAGGTGGACACACCCGTGCTGGACTTGCAAGTCCTAGAATTTCCTTAGTTGAGTTCCTTCCCACTGGGCCTCAGTTTCGCTATCTGAAAAATGAAGGGTTTGCTCGCATCGGTGGTTCTTGGGCCTGAGTGGTGGCTGAAGCCCCTGAGGGCTTATAGGGGCATAGAAGCGGGACCCAGCCTGGGTGTCTGAGCAGCAGGCCAGTCCGGGCCCAAGAACCTGCATTCCGACACGGGCTGCCGCAGCCGCCCAACTTTGAGGGGAGCGTTCTGCGAGTCTGCACCACACCCGCCCCCGTCCTGGCGCGAGGGCCGCACAGAACCTGGAGGCCTGGACTTCCCATCCCCACCTCGTCCTCGGGACTTTCGTGGAGTTCTTGCCCTCCTAGCAAAGGATTTTCTAAGAATTCCAAGGAAACATTCAGGTGTGTGGTAAGGAAACCAGTGTCATCTGGGCAGGGCGTCCTTTTTCCCTGGTGCGAGGTACAGTGAAGTACTGTGGTGTGAGCAGTCGGCTCTCTGCTCATAAGGCCCTGGAGGGCAGTGGCCCATGGTCCTCTCATGGCAGCGAAGTAACACGGTCACCATTTGCTCTGCACAGTGGGGGAGCTGAGGCCACAATAACTCAGAGGTTTGCCCGTCCAAAAAGCCAGCATTGAGCACCCGTGGCCTGTGCGGGGAGTCACAGAGCCCAAGGGGCTGTGGGGTACTTCCCACTGCTTTCTGAATAATGCCCCGTGGCAGGGTGGCTTTGGGCTGTGCCTGGGAGCCCGGTGCCCGAGCAGAGCACCCACTTGCCAGCAAGAGCAGCCGGGCTGCCTGCAGTCCAGACCGTCTGTGCCCCACTGTGGCAGGAGGGCCCGGCTCCTGACCCCAGCCGCCTGCGCCCTGTGCCTCTCTGCCCTCTGAGGGTGGAGAGGGAGTGACTGGCCAAGTGTGCCAGCCAAGGCCAGGATAGGCCACAGTTGTCTCTCGGGCACGAGTTTCAGAGGTCTTGGCTGGCAGTGCCACATCGCCTTGTCCCCACTTGCTCCTTCCCAGGTGTGGCTGGCTGTCTGGGGCAGTGGGGAAACTGAAGCCCAGAGGGTTTCGGACTCCTCTGGACTTCACAAGAGCTCCCAGCTGCAGTGTGAGGCAGGGGCCTCGAGCCTTGTCACAGTGGGTCATGCCACAGTGGACAATCCAGGGTGCGCGCCAAGCCCACCACGCTGCTACCCAGCTGCTCAGACATCTGCATCTCAGGGGCATTCAGATGCCACAAGTCCAAAAGCAAGTTCCAGATCTTTCCCCAAGCCCTGCCCTCATGCCCTGTCTCGTGCCGGTCAGCTGCCCAACCTGGGATCATCCATCGGTGTGGAGTCAGCCCTGCTACCCTGACCACCTGACCTGACAGTCTCTCGCTGGGCTGTGGCAAGACACACGGACTGGCCCCGTGCCTCTCAGAGAAGCAGCACACCACACCCTGCCCGCAGCACCCGCGGTGTGAGTGCCCAGGGCCCTCTCTGCTCAGCCCTGCACACACACTGGGTCAGGACCTTGGCACCCACAGTCCCTAGGATACTCCTTTTTCGTCCCTGGAGCTGCAAGGCTAACACCAGCGGTTCAAACCCCACCTCATCCTGAGCTGCCCTGACCACGCACTGCCTGCTGCCTCTGCCTCCTCCCACCTTTTCCTCGTAGTTCTCCTCTCCGCTGGGTGGAACCCCAGGCCCTGGACTGAGGCCTGGCGTGCAGGGAGCAGGCGCTGAAGGAACGCTGATCAGATGTGCAGCGGCTGGGGACCACCATGGAGCCCGCCCCGGGGTTGGGGTGCCCCTCGCTGGCACTGCTGGGGCTCACCGTACAGCCCTGCCTGGGAGGAGGCCCGCAAAGATGCCTTTGATGCCTCACTGCCTCTTCCTTTTCTCCCAGGAAACTATGCCCCAGACGTCCGTCGTCTTTTCCAGCTTCCTCGGGCCCAGCTGTAGCGGACAGGTGCAGCCCGGCATGGGGGAGCGGGGAGGTGGGGCCGGCGGCACCTCCGGGGACCTCATCTTCCAAGAGGGACGCCTCATCTCTGGGTCCCTGGAGGCCCTGATGGAGCACCTGGTCCCTAGGGTGGACTATTACCCTGACGTGAGTGCCCAAGGGCCCGGGTGGTGTGGCTGAAGGGGGGCACCCGGCTCCCGGGGAGGCTGCATCTGGGAGGGCGAGGGAGGCCCAGGCAGAGCTGCAGAGCCAGGCGGAACCTGGGCAGGGGTGGGGTGGTGGGGGGCCCAGCTTCACTTCCGGTGCCATCTTGCCTTGTGCTCCGCACATACCCCCCCAGCCTAGGCGCCCGAGGAACCTGCAGTGACTTCCCGGCTGCTGCTCCCAGGCCGCAGGTGGAGGGGGCTCCAGGGCCCTGAGCTCCCCGCTCCCCTGGGGAGGAAGAGGAGTAGTTTAAAGGGTCCTGGGGAAGCAGGTCTGAGTCTTGGAGCCAGTGGCTGGGCTGGAAAACTTGTTCTGTGCATAAACCCAGGTGGTTCAGGATGAAAAGGGGACGGCTACTGCCTCAGGCCCCCGGCTCCTCCCGTGCAGACCCCAAGACAGGGAGGAGCAGGACTGGAGAGCAGGTGGTTCTTCGACAAGCCAAATCCTCCCTCTTCACCTCAAGATGGCTTCATACATACGTTATCAAAGCAGAGAAAGCGTTCCCTTGTCAAGTGGGGCTTCCCTTCCTCTGACGGGTGACGTCTCTTAGCGGCAGTGGCCTTGCAGCCTGCCTGCTCCCTTCCGTGAGCTGAGCCTCCTTCCTCTGGGGGGCCGTCCTGCCCCCTGTGGCCCCTCTCTCCCTCCTGAGGGCAGTTGTGCCGCTGGCTCTGAGAGTCGGCTGGGCTTCCCCACCTGCCCGGCTCCTCCACCGGCCCAGGGTTGGGAGGACTTCACTTTGCGTGGTCCTGTCCTCCACCCATCCATCTGTCCATCCCGTAAACCCTGTCTGGCCCGGCTGGGGCTGGTGCTGGTCGCGTGCGCTTGTGCGCGCGCACACACAGCAACTGAGTGCCTGGGTGCAGAGCCAAAGGCTGGGCCCAAGGCCCTGAAGGAGGCCGGCCTGTGGGAGGAGCTGCCCCTCTCACCAGCTTGCCCCAGAGGAGTCCAGTGTAGTCCGCAGAACACTGCCCTGGGATCCTGACCTGCTTCCCAGGAGAGAACAGAGGGATGGCAGGGGCAGGAGCGTCCAGGTGGGCATTGGCTCCTCTGCTGAGCTCCTGGGTCCTCTCTTTCCCCCACCCCGCCCTTTCCTCATTGCCACCACCCTACATGCATGGGCAGCCAGACATGTGCTCGCGTGCACACACATGCAAATCAGTAAATCTCCGTGCTCCTCCTTGGAGGTGCGCAGGCTCCTCCCTTGGGTGCCACTTCCTTTGGCTGAGAGCTCGGTGTGGGCCTTCCCTCCACATCTAAGCCGTTTGCTTAAGAGGGGCGAGAGTCCTTCCTGCTGGCTGGGACTCCTGAGTGCCCGTGCTGCCTGGGGCAGGTCACAGGGTTTGTGGGAGGTTAGAGCAGCCCCAATGCTGCAGGGTGGGCTGCGTTCCCCCAGAGTGCGGCCCAGCTTGCTTCCAGCTGGAGCAAGGAAAATCTGGTTCTTAAGGCTGGGAGTAGGGGTAGAGGGTCCTGGCCGCCCAGCGTACAGCAGCCATGTGGGGCAGAGTGAGGTCCAAACCCAGCAGCGCCACCCAGCCGCAAGTCCCCCTGTCCAAGGCAGGGCAGTGTGAAGAGCCCGTAGGCACTGACAGCCATGACCCCCACGGCCTTTCAGTCCAGACTGTCAAGATCCGGAGAGGGGGCACGTGGACATGGTATGGAGGGGCCTTGGTGTGGCAGTTGGGGTCAAGGCCTATAGCTGGTCAGAGACAGGGGGAGGGGTTCCACTATGCCTTGCCCCCAATGGTCAGACCCACCCACAGGTCTGCTCTGCCGACCATGCCATGACCCGGCCGTTTAGACCCTGCCCACGGGCCAGCTCCGCCCACCATGTCACCTCTGCTGGTCAGGCCCTGCCCACTTACCACGCCCCTGGCCAGGTCCCGCCCACTAGCAAGCCCGGTCCACTTGCCATACTCTAGTCAGCCCTGCCCGCTGTCACGCCCCAAGTCAACCTCACCCTCTGAACAGCCCCACCCATGACCGGGCCCCACTCGCGTGCCACGCCCCACTCAGGCCCCACCCACTGCTAGGCTTCACCCACTTGCCACGCCCCCAGCCAGGCTATGCTCCCAATCAGGCCCCCCCCTCCTGGTAACCCCACCCACTGTCATGCTCATGGTAAGACCCCACCCACTGGCTGGTTCTGCCCACTGCCACACCTGGGTCTGGCCCCACCCACTGGTTGTCTCCACCCACTTGCTGTGCTCCTGGTCACACCCACCCGCTTGCCAGGCCACGCCCCCTGGTCAGCCACGCTCACTTTGCCGTGCCCTGATCTGTCCCACCCAGTGGTCGGCCATTGCCCTGGGCAGGCCCCGCCCATGGGCCAGCTCCACCCATTTGCCACACCCCCGGTCTGCCTACAGCTCCTCGTAAGCCCTGCCCACAGTCCAGCCCCGCCCCAATCTGGCCCCTGGTCAAGCCGCGCCTACTGGTACGCCCCCAGTGAGCCCCAACCCTGGTCAGACCCCACCTGCTCGCCACGCCCCCAGTCAGGCCCCACCCACTGGTCAGCCCCCACCTATAGTAACGCCCCTGGTCAGGCCCCGTCTGCTGGTTGGCTCCACCCACTTACCACGGTCCTGAGTCAGCCTGCCCCTGGTCAGGCCCCGCCCACTCAGCTCTGTCCACTTGCCACACCTCTGCCAGTCAGAGCCTGCCCACGGGCCAGCTCCACCCACTTGCCAGACCCCTGGTCTGCCCCCAGCCCCTGTTCAGCCCCGCCCCTTGCCCCTGCTCCCGTTCTGGCCCCTGGTCATGCCATGCTCATTGCCACGACCCTAGTCAGCCCCGCCCCTGGTCAGACCCTACCTGTTTGCCACGCCCCCAGTCAGGCCCCACCCAT
>CAUYSK010009958.1:0-41397 GCA_963575035.1 Avahi laniger
TTAATTTCTTTCTATTTTTGGTAGAGACGGGGTCTCGCTCTTGCTCAGGCTGGTCTCGAACTCCTGAGCTCAGAATGATCCGCCCACCTCGGCCTCCCAGAGTGCTAGGATTACAGGCGTGAGCCACCGCGCCCGGCCCAGGTTTGATTTTTCAAGGCCTGTCCTTTACAACTGCGGTCCCCTACCCCCTCGTCCACAGAGCTCCGCCACCCCCACCATCCCACCACCCTACCCCAGTGTGTGGAAAAATTGTCTTCCATGAAACTTGGTGGTGGGGGGAACACAGCAGAAGGTGAGCGGCGGGCGAGTGAGTGAAGCTGCTCTGTATTTATAGCCGCTCCCCAGCTCCCCGTCACATCATCATGGCCTGAGCTCGGCTCCCCTCCGCCTTCTCCCCGACGTCCGTGGAAAAATTGTCTTCCATATAACCAGTCCCTGGTGCTAAAAAGTTTGGGGACCCCTGCTTTTCAATACAAGCTATCATTCTCTGAAAGTCTTCCTTGACCCCTGGTGACAACCTCATCCCCATGAAGGCTTGCCCCACTTCTGTGTCTCCAACCTTTTAAGCATCTGTTACTCTGTTTATCCCTCTGTACTGTAAATCTCTTCTCCTCCTTGCCTGTATCGCCCCCTTGTCAGGGTGTGCCTTGAGGGCAGAATCCCTTCATCTTTGCATCCTAGACTCAACGGATGGCAGCTGAATAATAAGCTTCCTATTCCTGAAGTCATTAAAGCTGCACCTATTTGTTAAACATGCTGTAGACAGGATTAACCAGAAGCAAGGGTTTATAGTATTTTGATAAGATTTCTCTCAATAAATATTTGTTGAAAACTGTTAAAGGTAAATTATTAATCTATTGTAATTAGTGTTCCCAAGGGTCTGTAAGAGCTCATTTCCTGTCCTGAGTAAAGGCTATCTTCTGTGATCTAACCTCTATTTCACAGGAAAATGAGGCAGATTCTCTCCATTGGGAGGTTGAACAGTGGTAGTTAGTTTGACTGGGAGGACAGTTTTCTTTTCCTCTTTGGTAGAGAAAATCAACAAGACTCTAGGACTGCTGAAGTTGACATAAGAAGCTAATGGTCTAGGACTAGTATCAGAAAATGGTAATTACCAGAAGGGTAATTATTTAACTGGAAAAGTAGATGCTTAAGTTACTTAAGAACATTAAAAAAAAAAAGTAGGTTATACCAATGGAATTTGGTTGCTACTGAAGGCCAAAGGGTAAATACTTAATAATTTTACCCTTTTTAAAATAACAATCCCACACTTGCTGTCATGTTGAATAATCTAAAAGCAAAATTATAATCTGATACCTGAACCAGGTCCATAGCCTATGCTTTCCGCCTCCCTGTATCATAGCTCTGTGGAGTAGCAAGTGAGACACTTAATATGGAAACACTCTAGAAAGGGTTTATAGCCCTTTACATTCTTTGATATTATGGCAAAAGCTCCTGTCCCCTGGCTGCAGAGGATTGTCAGTAAGTATTATTTGCAGTTGAGCCAGTAGTGTAGTAGAAAGAGCATAGACTGGTATTCAAGTTTCAATTCTGGGGCACACTGCTGAGCAGCTTTGGAAAGGCCACTTTAGTTTCAAGGAACCTTCATTTTCTCTCAATGGGGATAATTAGACATTCCTTGAGCATCACTCTATGCCAGGCTCTAGCTTAAGTGCTTTATGGTGTTACCAGATTTAACCCTTACGTCACATAAACAACAATAATAGATAGGTCTATTTTCCAGTTGGGAAATAAATAGGCTTACAGAAATTAAATAAGTTCCTCAAGGTCACCAAGCTCCTCTACCTATAGCTTCAGACATAAATCCGACAGCTTACTCACCATCTCCATCTAAATGTCAAATAGACAATGCAAACTTATTCTGAAATATGATTTCTTTACTCACCCATTGTCATTCCTCCTTCTCAGTCTTCAGTTGCTCTGACCAAAATCTAGAACCATCCTTGATTTCTCTTCCTCTCAGTCTCTTCCCCCTGTCCCATCCTATCAATCCAATCCATTAGCTAGTCCTCTGAGCTCTCTCTCAAATTGTATTCCTTACTCAGCTGTTTCTTACTAGTCCTGCTACTGCCACAACCCAGCCCATCCCTTACCTGGGCTCTTGTAACAGCCCCATGCCTCTGTGGCGTCACACCTCCCTAGCCTGCTCCCCACCATCCACAGAAGAGAAGACAGAGCTCCAGAGCCTTCATGCTCCTGGCAAAATCCTCATCCCTTCCTCCCCCGCCAGAGTCACAGCCTCACTACCATAGTCTACCTGGGAGAACATGGCTACGCATCCTGTTTTGCCTTTTATCCTTATATGTGTGCCCTATATTGCCACAAGACAGGACTGTCTGCCCATAACACTCTGTACATTTTTTCACCTGACTCTCTTTCCTTCTCCTCCAAACACAAGAACTTTCACTGTATCCCTTGGAACTCGCGGTCCACCATTAGCAAAATTTCCTGTATTCTCTTCACCTCTTGGTCTAACTGAAAACCAGCTGTCTTCCGGGGGCAGTGCTTCCTTTGCAGTTCTCTCCAGTGGTGGCTGCCTTTTCCGCCACATCCTGTGTTCTACTGGGTCTGGAGGAGGGATAGGTAACCTGAGTGCTCCTATTGCTGCTTGAAGACCATGATCCCTGCCTCTTTCTAAACTCCCCCCACCCCCAAAGTCTGAATATCTTTACACTGCATGAAACAACTGCCAGCCCTTCTTTCTGCAGCTATCTGCAGATCCTGGCTCATTCCCCATCATTCCTGTCTCACTGTCATTTTCTCCAAAGATAATCCTGTCTTAATTCTGGTAATTTCTCTGACAGGCAGGGGATGCTTTCCATATACTGGCCTCTCAAGTCTTTAAACTCTGCTTCTCCTCTCCTATGGTCTCATGCTCCACCCTACCTCAGGCATCCACTCCATGGTCATGGCTTGTCATTACCAACAGCTGCAACCTCTCCTTCATCTCAATTCCAAGTAACCCTCTCTCTGACCCGATCTCCTAACTTTCCCCTGCCCTCCCTCATCAGGACTCCATCATCTCACCATCCGTCACTTCCTAATACCCTCACTTCCTTGCTTTCCTGCCTTAATTTACATGTCCCTCCCTATAATCACCTTTGCATATCCACCTAGTCTCTTGCCCTCTCTCCTTTCATTGTTCTCCTTTGTCAAAACTCCAACCCTGATAATGCCAACTTTCCATCTCCTCTGAACCACCATCTGCATAGACAAACGTGATTGGAAAACATGCTGGCTGGTGTCACTCTAAATTCATCATGACTACTGTGGTTTGAATGTTTGCACCCTCTGAAACTCATGTTGAAATTTAATTCCTGATGTAACAGTATTAAGAGGTGGATGGCTGGGTGCGGTGGTTTCACGCCTGTAATCCTAGCACACTGGGGATGAGGCCGAGGCGGGAGGATCGCTTGAGCCCAGGAGTTTGAGACCAGCCTGAGCAGGAGCGAGACATCACACACCGCTCCCGCCCCCTGCTAAAAGTAGAAAAAATTAGCCGGGTGATGATGCCACTGCACTCTAGCCAGAGCAATAAAGCAGGAGTCTGTCACAAAAATAAATTAAAAATAAATACATAATTTGTTTTTAAAAGGTGAGGTCTTAAAGAGGTGATTGAGTCATGAGGGCTCTGCCCTCGTGAATGGATTACTCTATTCTTATACTCAGATTAATGAATTAGTGGGCAAATATATTATTAATAGGTTACCATGGAAGTGTGTTAGTCAAGAGGGTGGGTCTGTTATAAAAGCCATGCTCTTCCCCCCTTGCCATATGATGCCCTGAGCCACTTCAGGACTCCTGCAGAGAGTTCCCACCAGACAGAAGGCCCTCATCAGATGTGGCCCCTTGAGCTGGGACATTCAGCCTTCAGAACTGTAAGAAATGAATTTCTTTTCTTTATAAATTATCCAGTTTCTGGTGTTATGTTATAGCAACAGAAAACAGACCAAGACATCCACCAACCTCAATTAGGTCCTCAGTGCTACCAGTAATCCTCCTGCCCTTTCTTAATATATTCGTTTTCCTCATCTCTTAGATGACTATCTCACGTTTCACATCTTTTCTCAAATCTCTGACACCTCTCCCCCTCCTTACTCGCAGCTCAGGATCTTGCTTCTTATCTTACTAAGAAAGTAGGAAAAACCCACAGGAAGAGAAATTCCGCACACTCCCCTGCTACTTCTACCCACCCACCTGCGTCTATACCTGTAGGCGCTGTCTGTCCTTCAGTCACAGGTGAACTGGCTACATGCCTAAGGCCAGCTTCTACACTTGGACACCGGATTCCATTCCTCCTTCCCCCATCTCAGTGACATCTCCTCCCCATCATATACCATTCATTTTTCCTTCGTGACTGGCTAATTTTCTCTACCATACATTGTTATTTTTCTCATCTTAAAAAATAGAAAATACTCTCTAGCAACACTCAATTTTTCTGATCCCCTTTGCAGCAAAATGCCCTAAAGGAGTCTTAACTATATCTGTCTCCAATTTCTCTCCTTCTTTCCCCATATACCCTCATTTTATTTCTGTATTTAAAGAAAAGAAGTATAAAAAAGAGAAAAAAATGATTATTAAATTTGTCAATTATTATCTGAACTTTCTTAAAAGGTTGATTAACTTAATTTAAGGTGAAAATAGATGTTGATTCCCTCCCCCCCAGATAGTTGAAATTTAAAAATAATAATAACAATAGCTAATAATTATTATGGACATTCTATATACTAGACATTGCCAGGTAATTCAGATATGTTATTTCCTTTAATTTTTACAACTTTATGAGAATGGTACTGACATACTGCTAATTTTATAGATAAGGAAACTAAGACACAGAGAATTCGAATAGTTAAAAGTTATTTCCTTTCAAGTGTACTCCAGCAAAGCACTGACCTCCACCACCCTACTAAGGCAGTTCTTGAGAAGGTCACTGCTGACCTCCATGCCGCTAAGTCCAACAGTCCAATCTCAGCCTCAGTATACTTGACCTGACTTCAGCATTTGACCCTCATTCCCTTCTTTTCAAAACAGGTCTTTTCCACTTGGTTTCAAAGACCCTTTTGGTTCTCCTTTTGTCTCTGTGGCTGTTCTTTCTCATTCTTCTTTGCTGGTTTCACTTCATCTCCCTGACCTTTGGCTACTGGAGTGTCCCGAGTACCCCATGGCTCAATCATTAGACATCATCTCTATCTGTACTTCCTCCCTTGGAAATCTCATCCAGTGCCATGGCTTTGAACCAACACAAGCAGGGAACTTCTAATTTATGTCTTTAGCTGCACTTCTTCTCTAAACTCTGGTATATGTGTGTATGTGCGTATGTGTGTGTGTGTGTGTGTGTGTGTGTGTGTGCGTGTGTATAAAACAGTCAGTTCATCTTTCCACATGAATATCTAACATAGATCTCAAACCAAATGTCCGATTCCCTGTCTAGTCCCACCCTAAATCTGCTTGTCCTGTAGGCTTCTCGTCTTAGTAAATGGCAGCTCTATGCTTCCAGTTGCCCAGGCTAATAACTGAGGAGTCATTCATGACTATCTTGCTTTCTCCCACGCTTGATATCCAGTCTATCAGCAAATCTTGTTGATTACCTTCAACGTATATCTGGAATATGATGACTTCAGCTGCTGCCATTCTTGTCCAAGCCACCATCAATTTCTCCTGGATTATTGTGATAGTCTCCTAATTGGTGATGCTATTTCCACCCTTGCTTCTTCTAGTCTTCTCAACAGAGCAGACAAAATGTTCCCTTAAAACCTAAGTCAGGTTATGCCATTCCTCTGCTCAAAGCCCTCTAGCAGCTTCTATCTCACAAACAGTACTTGCCAAAGTCCTCCTATGACCTCGAATGCCCTACATAATGGGAACATTATCCTCCTCCCACCGCTTTCCTCTCCAAGAACTCTCCCCTCCTTCTTCCTGCTCCAGCCACACCATCCTCCAAACACACCTGGCATGCTCCCACCTCAAGGACTTTGCCCTTGTCATTCCCTTGTCCTCCACCTCTTTCCCCAGGGCTCCCTTCTTTGCTGCCTTCAGTCCTCTGCTCAAATGGCACTTTATTAGTGAGGCTTTTCCCAGCCACCATATAAAAATTAGTAATGCCCTCTCCCTCATCTCAAACCACCCTTTCCTTTTTCCCTGCTCTGTTGTTCTCCAGAGCACTAACCATGATCTGATGACTCTATATATTTACTTGTCTGTGTATTTATTGACTGTCTCTCCCCCTAAGCTTCATGAAAGAGGGACTTTATTTTGTTCACCTCCGTATTTCCAGCTCCTAGAACTGTGCCTACCACCTAGTGTTTAATAAACATTAGTTGGATAAATAGTACATGAATTATAGCTTTACTACTATAAAATATGTTGTTACTGATGTTATGGTAGTTCAGATTTTTCTGTTGGCTGGCTAACTTCTATTCATCCTTCCAGATTTCACTCAGGAATCCCAAATTCCAACAAGCATTCGCTTCTCCAAGCTCCCACAGGAAACTGAGCACATCTCTATCAGAGAGCAGAGCCTTGGTCAGATGACAATTCTGTTTACGTGGGGAGCTTCCCTGCTGGACTATGAGCAGAGCGTGATATCTTTTATTGGATCCTCCCCAGAGTCTCACACAACATTTGGCAAACATCAAATAGCCTACGGGTGTTTGATGGCAGAAAGGAGGGAGGCATGAAGGAATAAAGGAAAGAGGAAGGAACAAAGGGAAGAATGGATAGAAGATATGCTGTGATTTTTCTTTCAATTAAAAAAATTTGAATACAAATTCAATTAATGCACATTTTAGGAACACTGCAGACTTCCTCTTTAAAAAAATTATTGTAAAAGACACAAAAAATTTACCTTTTTAACTGTACAGTTCAGTGGCATTGGGAACCTTCACATTTTTGTATAGCCATCACCACCGTCAACCACCGGAACTCTTTTCATCTTGCGAAACTGAAACTCTATACCTTTTAAATAATAACTCCCAATTCTCCCTTTCTGGCAACTATTACTCTACTTTCTGTCTCTACAATTTTGACTATAGGAGGTATCTCATATAAATGGAATCATATAATATTTGCCTTTTTGTGACTGGCTTATTTCACTTAGCATAATGTCCTCAAGGTCCATCCACATGGTAGCATGTATCAGAATTTCGCTCCTTTTTAAGGCTGAATAATATTCCACTGTGTGTGTGTGTGTGTGTGTGTGTGTGTGTGTGTGTGTATCTCATTTTTCTTATCCATTCATCTGTCAGTGGACACTTGGGTTGTTTCTACCTTTTGACTGCTGTAAATAATGTTGCTGTGAACATGGGCGTGCAAATATCTGTTCAAATCCCTGCTTTCAATTCTTTTAGGCATTATTTAAAGAAAAACTCAAACCATGCTTTTCCTCTGCTCTCACACCACAACAATCAGCAACACAGAAGAAGACTTCTGTGACCAAATGTCAGGAGGAGGGGACATTTCCTAACACACCAAGTGGCAGATACCAGCTGGCTGTCCTCTAATTCAATCTCAACGCCATCTACCTGGAGATATTGTCAGATCCCACAGGTTGAGGCTCAGTCCCCAAAACTGCTCCCCCTTCAGATACCAGTCTCAAGTCTGGGCTTCTGGAACTTCTGACCAAGTTCCAGAGGCTATAGATTGGGGATCCCATGACCCTCTCTTTGGGTTTCATTAATTTGATGGAGCGGCTCACAGACCCAGAGAAACACTTATGTTTACTGGCTTATTATTAATATAAAGGATATTACAAAGGATACAGATGAAGAGATGTATAGGGCGGGGTATGGAGGAAGGGGTGTGGAGCTTCCACGCTCCCTCCACCTTTCCTCCCTAGGCAACCATCCTCCAGGAACCTGCATGTGTTCAGCTATCTGGAAGCTCCCTGAACTCAGTTCTCCTGGATTTTTATGGAGTCCTCTGGGGTATGGGGTGGGACTCTTTCTATAATGAGGGTCTTATGACCCAAATCAGAGAGGTGGGGGAAAATTAGGGTCCTGCCTTATGGCAGATGAAGAGGGCAAGAAAAGGTCAGAGAGAGAGATTCTGTCTTCTGAGGCCTATTCTTGAGGCCTAAAGCACCCAATGCAATAACAAAAGGCTGTAACAAGGGCTGTGGGAGTTATGAGCCAAGAACCGTGGATGAAAACCAATATACGTGTGTATCATAACACCACAGGCAGATACCCAGAAGTGGAATAGCTTGATCATATGGCAGTTCTATTTTTAATTTTTTAAGAAACCACCATAGTGTTTTCCACAGTGGCTTCACCATTTCACAATCCCACAGCAGTGCACAGAGTTTATAATTTCCCTACATTCTCCCTAATAATCATTTTTTTCTGTTTTTTCTTTCTTTTAAATATCTATCCTAATGGGTGTGAGATGGTGCAGGCTTCCTTTTAAAGTCTAAGTACATCTGCAAATAGATATAAGCCCCCAGCTGTAGGTCTTCAGCCTGAAAGGCAGCCAGGAATGCTGAGATGAGCTTCTGGGATTTGTTCACTGGCTGCGTGGCTTCCTCCTCTCTGCTGGGTCCCTTACTTGCTCCTCCCAGGGCCACAGACCACTGTAGAGCAGCTTCGGTCGGTCGTGTAGAGTCTCACGATGCCTGGTGCCCGGCACTCAGCAGCGTTCAACACACCCTGTGAACACTCCTCTCTGCTCATCCCCAGCAGCCCTGGCGCATTCTCCTGGTTAGCCTGGGGGTTGTCTCTCCACGCTCCTGTGCGTCCAGCTCCTTTTGTGAGGTTCTACAGCTCACAAAAGGCAATTGAGGTTTACTTAGTTGCAGGAAAGAGAATAGCATAAGGGCAATAAGTCGTCTGAATGAGTTATAAAATAAAATAGAAAGTGAGGACAGATTGTGAGGACTCCTCGTAGTGCCAGCCGATGAAGATGAGTGAAGAACACCCGGCAGGCCCCTTCCCGCAGCCGCATACCCCAGCACATCAGCCCATCGCCCCTGGAGTCCAGCTTTGTTCTTAGGGAGCATTGGTGGGGCCTTGGATCATTTCCTCCATATTGCAGACAATTCTAAAAATATTTCCAAAAACTTCCTTATATGTAGGCTAATGGAAGGGAACCTATGACTGAAACATGTTAATTTCACAATTAACTGTTTTGCTTGGCAAGTCGGTAAACCTCACTCTGTCTGTTTTCTCAGCTACAAAATGAAGCTATTGGACAAAAAAATCTTAAGGGCCCTGCCAGCTCTAAATAATTTTAATTCCAAAACTTTGGATGATCCAAAAAGGACTTCCTTTTAGTTTTAGAAATGATTTTTATATATACATTTTTTTTTTATCTTGGACATGTTCACCCCATAAAATTTTGCATAGTCTAATGTTTAAATAAGTTAGTGTTTTCTAAATATAACTCAGGCAGAACAGGTCACTTGGGGTTAGGCTGGCTGAATTTCAAGTAATCCACCAAGTGGATAGTTCACATCTGGTCGAGCATTAGAAGGCTCCAGCCAGTCTTTAAAAGGTCTGAGAGTCAAAGCAATTCTGTCTTATTTTGCCCTGAATGGCAACCTCATTAATATGGAGTAAATCTCTGAAAACTTAGAGTTGGATGTATATTGCTGTTTGTTCTCTGCCAGGAAACTGTAAATTTGTGTGTCTGCATTTGCAGAGAGCTATGACTTCTGTCATTTGCCCTCTTATCCGTCAATTTTTCTCTTCTAAAAGCACACACAAAAATGTCACTGGATTAAATGTAAATATAAAAAGCTGTCTCAGAAATAAATGTATCAAGTGTGTGCTCAGTGCTACTCAATAGCTGTAATTTCCCATCTTTCTCTACCTTTTACTCACTCACCGTCAATTTCACATTGCAAACAATGTAAAAGGAGACAAAATTCAGAATTGTCATCGTCTCCCACATTATCCCCATGACTGAAAGGTAAAGAACCTGTTACTGTTATGGACCGGGAACTGTTTAAATGGCTTTCCCAGCCTGTTGAGAGTTATTTCAGGACACCGAGTCAAGAAGAGTGAAACCTGGAGTCACCCAGCTGTTCATCTCTGACACATCTTTTAATTGATGTCATCAGGCATTTCTTAGAGAGTAAGCCACTGTCCTTTCACCAGTCATGTTTATTTTTGTGAAATTTTTTTAAAAATGAAAAATATTACTTTATGGAAAATAATCCTTAATACCTACTCATTTCTTTGTTTCATGTTCTGGCTAAACTTTAAAAATAAAGTTAAACATGCTGCCCATGATGTGTATTTTTTGTGTGTGTGTGCCAGTACTTAACACACAGAGAAGAGAATCTCACAGATAATTCTCAATTTTTGAGTCCCTTAACACTAGTTTTGGTAGCATACAGTGTATAGGATAGATACAAATAAAGTACTTTTATGATTCCAAAATAAGGTTTTCAGTGTCTTTGTTTGAAAAGTTTATACTATCAATTATATCAGTCAAGTTTAGGTGCAGGAAACAAACCACTCTGTCTATTAAAATAGGCAGAAGAGCATTTAATACAGGGAATTGGGCGCTTAAAGAATTGTTGGGGAGGATGATAGGGGTCTTAGTTCAGGCTGATATAACAAAATACCATAGACTTGGTAGATTATAAACAATAGAAATGTATTTCTCACAGTTGTGGAGGCTGAGAAGCTTAAGGTCAAGGTGGACCATCCTTCATAACAGATAACTCCTCACTGTGTCCTCACATTGGCAGCTAGGCTAGCTAGGTCTCTGGGGTCTCTTTTATAAGAACACTAATCCTAATGAGGAAAGGTGAGCCCTCATGATCTAATCACATCCCAAAGGCCCCCCACTCCTAATACCATCATCTTGGGGGTTAGGATTTCAACATTTAATCTTGAGGGACACAAACATTCAGACCATAGCACCCAGGCCCTAGCCCCCAAAATTTATGTTCTTCTCACATGCAAAAAATACTCATTCCATCCCAATAACCCAAAAAGTATTAAATCATTCCAGTATCAACTCAAAAGTCTTAAGTCCAAATTCCCATCTAAATATCATCTAAATCAGTTTTGGGTAAGACTCAAGGTATGATTCATCTGAGGCAAATTGCTCTCCAGCTGTGAACCTGTGAAATCAAACACATTATGTACTTCTAAAATATAATGGTGGAACAGACATAGGATGGACATTCCCCTTCTAAAAGGGAGAAATAGGAAAGGGAAAAGGGATAACAGGTCCCAAGTAAGTTTGAAACTCAACAGGATAAGCATTAAATCTTAAGGCTCAAGAATAATCTTCTTAGACTCAATGTCTTGCTTTTTGGACACATTACAGTGGGAGTTGGGCCCCCATGGCTCTGGGTCTACCCCCTCCTATGGCTTTGCTAGGCACAGTCCACACTGCAGCTCTCATGGGTTGTAGTCAGGGTCCCTGAAGCTCTGCCAGGCTAGAATCACACACAGGTGGTCTTACCAGTCTGGGGTCACAAAGAAGCCCTGCCCCTACAGCTCTACTAGGCATTGCCCTACTGGGAACTCTCTGCAGTGGCCCTGCCCTTGAGATGGTCCTCTGCTTGGGTTATGTGGGCTTCATCTTTGGAAACACCCCCATTGCTCATGCACTCTGTGCACCAGCAAAGATGGCACTGCAAAGATGCCATCAAGCTTTACCATCTATGCCCTGCAGAGGGGCAGCCACTGTAGCTTACACCACACCTGGGTCAGAAGAGGGCTGTACCAGAATGCAAGGGGAAGATCCTTAAGGCAATGCCAGGGTGAGGGTTCACTGGGCCCCTCCTTTGAAATCATCCTGCCCTCAAGCCCTTTGTACTCTGGGCCTGTGATGGAAAGGGCAGCACTGATGATCTACAAAATGCCTTCTGAGTCATTTTCCCATTGTCTTGATGAATAACCCCTGGCCAATCCATACTAACTTCCTATCAAATGGTGGCTTGGCCACATGCCTGGGTGTTCTCTTGCAAACACTCTTTCTCATTTGTTACAATATAGAATGGCTGAAGATTTTGTAAATCTTTAAGTTCTGCTTCCCTTTTGATTAAAAATTGTCCTTAAATTCTCTTTTTTCGCATTTTACTATAAGCATTAAAAAGAAGCCATACTGTACCATCAACATTTTGCTCAGAAATTTCTTCTACCAAATAATCCTATTTTATTGCTCACAAGTTCTACTTTCCACAAAACATTAGGACACCACATGATTCAGCCGAGTTCTTTGATATTTTATAATAAACTTTCCTCCAGTTTCCAATACCTTCCTCATTTCCATCTGAGAACTCATCAAAATGGCCTTTACTGTCCATGACCATATTTTTACCAGCATTCTGATCATGACCACTTAAGTATTCTCTAAGAAGATTGAGGCTTTCTCTGTAGTTCTCCTCTTCCCCTTCTGGGCCCTCAACAGAATTGCCCTTAACAGTCCATCCATGAAAATGTAGGTTCTTGATCATGGACCTCAAAATTCTTCCAGCCTCTACTCATTACCCAGTTCGAAGCTGCTTCCACATTTTGCCTATTTGTTACGACAGCACCTCCATTTCTTGGTGCCAATTTTTGTCTTAGCCCATTCAGACTGCTACAACAAAATATTGTAGACTAAGTAGCTTATAAACAAAATTTATTTTTCACCATTCTGGAGGCTGAGAAGTCCAAGATCAAGTCACCCACAAATTTAGTGTCTGGTGAGGGCTCCCTTCCTTCATAGACAGACAACTTCTCACTGCATCCCCTCATGGCTGAAGGGGCTAGTTAGCTCTATGGAGTCCCTTTTTTACAAGGACATAATCTCATTCATGAGGGCTCCATCCTTATGACCTAATTATTTCCCAAAGGCCCTATCTCATAATACCATCACTTTGGGGTTAGGATTTGAACATATGAGTTTCAAGGGGACAAAAACATTCAGACCATAGCAGAGTAGGGTAAATTTGGCTCTTTATAATGACCACCAGAACATCACCACTGAACTGTCCTGGCGAGGGAGTGCTAGAGTCAGAGACGTAGAGCCCTCTCTGGAACTTCTGAGTTTAAGAACATACCACTGAGGCTGAGATCCAAGGATCAGGAAGCTGCCACTGCAATTGCTTCTTGACGTCTGTGTTGCTAATCTCTGGACACAGGACACACTTGCAGAAAATCTTGATAATTCTGTGACCATGATTGTCAGCAGCAATAGCCAGGAACACAAGAAATGGTGCCTGCCCCTTCTGCTTTCTAAATCTTGCATAATGCATCAGATTGATGCAATTTATTTCACACCCAGAACCAGCTGCAAGGGACATGAGAAAAAGAAAACTTTTTAGGCCACCAGTAATCATTAATTATTGTTGTTGTAAGTATCACTTAGGCAAAGCATAGAATGTAATGATAACATATCTTAGTTTGCAGGGATCAGAGACATTTTTCTCCCTCTATTTTTACAACGAATTATACACTCTATTCTACACTTTACCTTTTTCATTTAAGAGAATATCTTGGATATTATTCTTTACCACCACATAAAGAGCTTTTATATTTTTTTTAATAACTGCAAAGTATTCGATGGTATGGATATACATAATTTATTTTTACCATTCCCCTCTCAGTGGACATTTAGGCAGTTTCCAATCTTTACTTATCACAAATAATGCTTCATTGAATGACCTTGTGTTTACATAACTTCACATGTGTACAGATGTATCCATAGAATAATTCCTAAAAGTAGAATTCTCCAGGCAATGGGCATGTTGTATGTAATTTTTTAAGAAAATGTATTTTATTTGTTAATTTGATTTTTGAATAGCTAATATATGTACATCACAAAAAATTAAATAAAAATGTAGATAATAGAAAGTAGTTTCCTTCATATTCCCTTCTGTAATCCATCCAGAGATATCCTATGCATACACAAGCACATAGACACATGCATATATATACACATACACACACACACACATGCATACACACACATATCCTCACACAACATATGAACAAATACATTAATATGTAGGAGAGTTTCTCTTCTTTGGGCCGATTTTTATTTTTCCTTTATTATGGTCTCTGGGGGGTCAGGAAAATTTTGTCAAGACATGGAGAGACCCCCAAGCTTCAATGTATCATTTGTGTTAGAAACATCCTTTGTTATTGTCTCATCACTTCATTTTTATTGTCCACCCACAGGCTTTTACTATGCCTATGAGTTACTCTGGAGGCAAGGGCAGCTATGATTATGGGCCCTCCATGGTCCTTGGCCTCAAATTTTCTACCAAAATCTATGCTTTGTGTATAGCAGTCATCTTGGGAGCCACCTTCTCCATAATGACAGGTTCCCTTTGCCTCTCTTCTGTGTTAAATCTCCTGTTTCATGTGACACATGCATTTCCTCTTCCTGGTTTACTTCGTTCATTTGATGGAACACATTCTCCAGTAGTTTTCTGAAAAAGGATATGCAAAAGGTAAATGTTTTGAGATCTTAGTTGTCTGAAAATGTCTTTATTCCACCTTCCTGTTAATGGGTAAAGTGACTAGATATAGAATTCTAGATTAAAAATTGTTTTCCTTCAGAATTTTCAAAGCTTTGCTCCACTGATATCTAGTTTCAAGGGCTGCTATTGAGAAATCTCACACTATTCTAATTCCTGGTATGTGACCAGTTTTTTGGTAGGATTTTTTCTTTGTACTTGATAAAATTTCATAATGATATGCCACTGTGTAAGTCTAATTTTCATCCATTCTGTTGGCCTTCGGTAGGCCCTTACAGTCTGGAAACCCTGGGTAAATTCTCCTGAAATGCTCATTGTTCTTCCTTCTCCTCTGTTATGTAGATATTGGATCTCTTGACTGGGTTCTACTTTTCTTATAATTTCTCTTCTATTTTCCTTCTTTTGGTTATTTTGCTCTATTTCATAGGAAATGTTCTCAACTTTATATTCAAAAATTTCTATTGTTTCTTTCATTACTGTTATCCTGTTTTCAATTTTTAAGAGCTTTTTTTGGTTCTTTGAATTTTTTTTCCATAGCACTCCATATGCAGAATCTTATCTCCCTGAAGATATTAATATACTTTAAAAACATTTGGTTTATTTTTTCTAAAAAAGGCTCTTTCCTCTAAATTGGTTTTTTTCCTATTTGTTTGCTGTGGTCTTTATTATTCATGTCTTCCCTCAGGTGTCTGGTAATCCTTGGTTGTCTGTTGATGATTTAAAATAAGGAATTAATTTAATCAGATGTTGGAAATGTTCCATATCCTGGCAGAAGTGTGAGTTACAGGGCTGTATGTATTTTTCAAAACTCTCAAACTGAATACTTTTGATCTGTGTGTTCCACTACTATATAAATTATACCTCAAAAAAATTCTACTTAAAAAAAAAACAAAAACAAGTGAGCAATGAAAACACTGGAAGTGCTGAGAAAGTAAGTGGGACTTACCAACCTCGAGATTTACCTTTGAAACATCTGGGTAGACCATCTGCTGGTACAGAATCCAGCTCTCAGGGGGGCCTGGTATTCCTCAGTCCTGACACCCTTTTTCCTCCACAGTGAATAAAACTCTAGGCTCTGTTAGGATGGAGGAGGGCAGTTCCCCAGCAGTGTGGATAGAAGGAGCTCTAAGCACCTCTCTGCTTTTCAAGCACCTTTTGCCCAATCCTTGTAATTTCAGCATGATGCTCCTTCACCATAGCTTCAGCATGACCCAGTACAACCTTCTAGGAACGTTTGAGCATCCTGCAATGTAAATTGATTTGTTTCTTTGCTTCCCTCACTGCCGCCACCCAGCTTCTGAAATATTGTTATTCTTGTCTCTTTTCTTGTTTTCCCAGTCCCAAAGGGTTTATGTCTCTTTTTTAAAAAAATGTATCTCTTTATTGTACCTTTTGTAGGTTTTCAGAGGAAAGCACAGTTAGATGTGTGCATTCAATGTACTATCTTAACTCAGAAGTCAAGAAATCAGCAATGTGGTTTTTAAGTCTACAGCTTCTGCAGTACAGGAAGGCCCTCTGTAAGGAGTTTGGAATAGATGCTGAAAATGACCCACCAAAGCTATCACAGTCCACCCCTTTGGCCAGTTAATAACTCTACACACCCTTCTACCTGTACTTTAATCTCTAAACAACAATAGCAATCCAAATATGCTTTCATCTAACAAAAGGCAATGATCCTTCATGCAAAGGAAAATATGCTCAATTATCTCTCCAAAAGGGAAAATTAAAAAGTCTCCTTCCTTGGAGTCTTCTCTAGGTAATGTTCATTCTTCCAGTTTAGGAAAAATCTCTTCTGGATATCCTACAACCTAAAAATAAATTATAAAATTAACTACCATCAGCACACTTTATATGAAATAGTAAGAAAGGGGGGGCAGGACTGGTTATAATCTATAATTATTTGTGTGTCAGGAAGAAAATAGTCCTTGTTTCTGCAACTGGTCACAAGGCTGTAGTTCATATTCAATCTTTCTTCCTTTGAACCAGCAATTCAGCTATTTGGAGTTCATTTTGTCCATTAATTCGATTACTGGCAGGGCTAGACATTTTGGACTGCCAAGAAGAAAATTTAAAGTAAGTCCTCCCTATCTTTTTGTTATTTTCAAAATGCAGCTCTCCAGTCTCTTGGCATTGAAGAGATAGTTTTGCTATAATCCATTCTCATGAAAAGAGAAAAGCAAATAGGGCTATGTGTTGCACTTTTGAAAATTCCAGCTTGACAGCTGAGCACCATTAGAAAGTTAAGCAAATGTGGATTTATTTACGGATGGGAGGAAGATGGGCATGCCTTGCATTCAAGGCTAGCAAGTAGTAAGGTAGCTGTTTGCCATGCAAACTGAGAAGCCTGACCTGTGTTTAAGAAAGCCACCCACCTCCATCCAGAGAGGATGGTCAGCAGGGGTAATGGCAGGCAGAATTAAGGTGGTCCTCAACAAGCAGTTTGGTGAGGGAATAAAATTCATTTTTGGGTTCTCCTTCCTCCCTCATCAGCCCCAATTTTCCCTTCCCTCCCCAGCCTGTATTGTATTTGTACCTACCTCTGCTAAAATACGCACGGTTTATAACAAACATGTCAACAGATAAAAGATTGGTATAATCCCTTCAAGGGATATTTGCATTTCAATAGAGGATTCATCAAAACTGAAAAGATTTCAAAATTAAAAAGAGGAGAACTTTATTGGTAGAATCACAGATGGTGGAATTAATGTGCCCCACCCCACCTGGTTTTGAGCAGAAGGTCCCACTAGCCTATAAAACCATTCCACTGAATCGATCTGTAATATAGATTATAATTAATGATGGGGGCAGGGTTATATCCACATCTCCTGACATTCAGGACACAGAGCTCTAGTCTTTCAACACAGGTTACATCTCATACTATCCAACTATCTACCAAATTCATACCTGGTCACTGGGAGAACTGGCTCAGGAAACTAATGGTAATTTTCCCAGGTCAGTTTCATCTGGCAATTTAAGAACACTTCTCGGTGCCATTTTCACATTGAGAAATTCTTCAGCAAGATTGACTTGAGAAACCAGTACATTATAGGTGTGAAATGTCAACATTAGACATTTTCCAGGGGAGAAAAGGGCAAATATTGAGTAATGCCCTAGATTGCAAGGGCCAGAAAAAAGAGTGGTGAAATGTGAAGGACTACTTTAGATTTGCTTTAGGGGTGGGAGATGAAGGAAGCCTTTGGTGTTCCTTGAAAAAACTAAAATGCACACCTCATCTATTCCTTGGGCAAGTCAAAGGATGCCTCCAGCTCTTAGGTTCAGAATCCACTAATTTGGAGTTTGTGATCTTTTGACTTTGCCTTTGCACTAGTGATGAGAATAAGATTTACTAAATACACTCATACATTGCTTAGTGATGGGGATACATTCTGAGAAATGCAGCATTAGGCTATTTTGTTGTTGTGCAAACATCATAGAGTGTGCTTACACAAACCTAGCTGGTATAGTCTACTACACACCTAGGCTATATGGCTCCTGGGCTACAAAACTGTACAGTATGTTACTGTACTGAATACCATAGGCAATTGTAACACAGTGCTAAGTATTTGTGTACCTAAACATAGAAAAGGTACAGTAAAAATACAGTATAAAAGATAAAAAATGGTACACTTGTATGGAGCACTTACCATGAATGGAGCTCGCAGGACTGGAATCTGCTCTGGGTGAGTCAGTGGTGAGTGTATGTGAAGGCCTAGAACATTACTGTTCAGTACTGTAGCCTTTATAAACATTGTATACAGCCTATACTAAATTCATTTTAAAATTTTCTTTCTTTAATAATAATTTAATCTTAGCTTACTGTAACTTTTCTACATGATAAACTTCGAAATATTTTTTTAACTTTTTGACTGTTTTGTGATAACACTTAGCTTAAAACACATTGTACAGCTATACAAAAATATTTTCTTCCTTTATATCCTAATTCTAAAAGCATTTTTCCATATTTTAAATTTTTTATTTATTTACTTTTTTTTACTTTTTAAGTATTTTCTATTAAAAATTAAGACATAAATACACGGATTAGTCTAGGCCTACACAGGGCCAGAAACATTACTGTCTTCCACCTCCACATCTTGTCACACTGTCCTACTGGAGGGTCTTCAAGGACATCACCACAAACACATGAGTAATGCATTGCACTATGACGTCACAATGGCTATGACATCACTAGGCAATCAGAATCTTTCAGTTCCATTATAATCTTATGGGATCACTGTTGAATATGTGGTTGTTGGCCCAAATGTAGTTAGGCAGGGAATGACTGTAATTGACTAAAAGGAGAAGTTTTCAGGAGGAAATAATGAAACCATTTTAGAGAATGAGTTCTTTTCACAGAAATAAGTGATACACTACATGAAATGAATGATGCTTACCTGTTAATTATATCAGGACTAAAAGGCCCTTCCCTTGAAATATTTTATTAGCTTTAAACCTCCTTATTCTAAGTGCTCAGAACTAATTGTGTTACACCTCTATAGCTGAGTTTATAATTCATACTTGCTCCTGTCCCCCAACTAGCAGTTAAAAGGGGGGTTTTACCAAAAGCTGTTAAGCGAGACCACACACCAGAGTCCAGACTGAAGAAAATCCTGGATCCTTGCTCAGGAAGACAGACGTGAGCTCTTGGAAAGAGGCCAGTGGTAGCAGTAAAAAGCTTTCAATAGGAAGGAAGCAAATGACTTAGGTAAAGTATTTGGATAGTCTGTCAAATAACAAACCAGAGGAAATTGTGGGGTGGGTCAGGAAAAAGGTTAACTGAAAAGACCTTCAAAGTGGATGTAAACAACCCGATTGGAGTAAGTGTACTTGTGGGTCTGGCTTGCCATGAGCTGGATGTCTGATGAATGTGAAAAAATGGACAGTATAAGAATTTAAAAGACCCAGGGAAATCTGCGCTTTTGATAGCTTTGGGTCATTTTATAAATCTTCCAGGGAAAGTTGGCTGTAGAGAAACTAACTATAAATGTCGGGAGCAGGTTTACCCTGAAATTTGCAGATAGAAAGGAGGCACCTTAACGCTAGCCTAGCCGCATAATGGAGTGGGCTGTTCGACTGTGTGGCAGTTCTGCCAGTGATACCTTCTATTATCTTGGTCTGAGAAGGTTTTATACTGCAGTTAAAATAACACATACTTGCTTTAGTTCAGCTTGAAAATGTACCGGTTAGTACCTTTAGCTAGAGGTTTAGTTTAAAAAGGTAAAGTCAAAACAAAACAGAACATTGTAATTGTATCTATCTAGGTGGATGTTTTGCTCATAGTACATGAACATATAGATCTTTATCACCAAGCTCTGTGCCAAGGAGGCCTGGCAGAGAAGAGACTGCGAAAAACGAGGACACTGGCTTGTCAAAATGTTTACTCAAGAAATACGTTTAATAACTAAGAGAAAGTGTTTTTGTTCACTTTTCAGATCCAAGAATCTCTAGTCATTTCTATTATGAAAACAACTATTGATGATATGGAAATGAACTCAATTATGCTAATTGCATTTTTAAAAAGATTTAAAATGTGTGATTTCTACTTGGGATGTTTTATTTTGGTCCTGAAATTTTATACCAATCTGCTTGTCCAGCTATTCACAAATGGCTCTCCCCCGATAAACTGGAAGCTCCTTGGGGGGTAAATTTCCGTCCTCATAACCCTCAAGATGCTTTGCTCCCTCCCCTCCCTGGAAATCAACCACAAGTATCTCTGGACAGTGCTATGATGCTGCCAGTCCTAGATACATTGTTTTGGTATAAGAAATTCCTGGAAGGCAGCAAGAATCCCAAATAGCAAAAATAAGCTGTTATCTCAAATTATCACTTAGACATTATGCTAGTTAGACTAGAAGTCTTGAACCATTTGCAAGAAATTATAAGGAAAATGCACAAGTATCCAAGTCTTCAGGGGAGCATGCCAAGGTGCAGATGCAAAGAAGGCCTTCTTTGTTTTCTGCCCCACACCCACTGCTTAAGACCTCTGCTAATAGATGCCGCAAACCTGGAAATGGTCACCTTCACGGGCTGTGTGTTTTGGAAAGCACTCTATTAACACTACTGTCTCTGGAACATCAAGGAAATAAACGCATTTCAAAAACAGCCCACAAATAAATACAATCATGTACTCTTTTGACTGCTTGAATCATTTTCAACTTGGAAATAGAATCAATGGATGCCAATACAGAAAATTTGCACCATGTTCTGAAATGGCTCAGATCAGATCAGGCACAAATCTGAAGAGTTTGAATGGCTTTCAGGACCTCCAGCTGATGATCCTAGAGGAAGCCAGGGCCATCTGAGGAAGCCCAAAGACAATTCTATCAGGTAAACAGAATTGGTGGAGTTAATTATAGCAGTAAACAAAGCTCAGAGCACCTGACTTGCAGGCGCTATGCCGAATGGTACTTATTCCCTCTTATTGATGCCTGGCAAACCTGGCTGTGTGGCTGTGTCATTAGGAAAGACAGTAATTTTGTTTTCTCCCTCTGTAGTCAGAGTGACTGTTTAAACAATATTTGGAGGAGAACTGGTGACGTCAGCAAGCTCTTTCAATATTTCTGTTTAATTTTCCTTGGCTGTGAAGCTCCTTGCTCCCCAATACCACTACCTACTTACCCCGGCAAGAGCCTCACGATTGCTTCAAGTCTGGCTCCCTCCAGCCTTGCTTTCCCCCCGATGCTTCCTGAGTGGTCTGGAAGCACTATTCTCATGTCTCTCCCCCGGCAGGAAACGACATGAACTATCGCCTAGTGCGGTGGTTTTCAAAGTGTGGTCCTTGGACCAGCAGCATCAACATCACCTGGAAACTTCTTAAAGTTGCAGATTCTTTGTCCTCACCTCAGACCTACTGAATCAGAAGCTGGGTCCCAGCAGCTGTGGTTTAACAAGCCCCCCCAGGGATTCTGAATTACGCTAAGACTGAGACCCACTGGCCTATTGGATCAAGTGGAATCTCTTTTTCTGTCCTTCAGGGCCCTTGATTACCATTGGTCTAGCCACACAGTTCTGCTTGTATTAGTAAGCCTCTGTTCTGTGTTGGGGATTTACATTTGCTCTCTGGCTAGCTTGAGCCCTACATCTGTCAAACTTTGCATTGCACAGTAACTTTTTAATGTATTGACAATATCAAGGAATAAAGTGTTTCATGTGAATGGAAATCCCATATAACCAAGACATTCTTTTATGTGCCCAAATGTTAAAAACTGGTAAAGATTTTTACATGAAGCATTCTTGTATTGATTGTCCTTTTCTGCATAACAAATTTACCGCCTCCACCCTGTCCCCAAATTAGCAGCCTAAAACAACATTTACTATCTTATAGCTTCTGTAGATCAGGGATCCAGGTGTGACTTAGCTGAGTCTCTTGCAAGGCCTTAGTCAAGGTGTCATCCGGTGCTGTTGATGTCTCTGCTCCCAAACTCACACACAGGTTGTTGGCAGATTCATGTCCTTGTAGGCCGATGGCCTGGGGGCCTCCGTTCCTCACCAAATGTTGGCCAGAGGCCTCCCTCAGTCCTTTGCCACGTGAGCCTCTCCATAGACAGCTCACACAGGGCAGCAAGCTTCCCTCAGAGCCAGCAAGACAGAGCTGGCCTTTCTGTAACCTAGTCTTGGACGTGATATCCCATCATCTTCGCTGTATTCTTTTTGTTAGAAGCAAGTCACTAGATCCATCTGGTTCATTCTTTAAGTATTTCAACCTGCCCCTAAGTTTTTATGCCAAATACCTACACTCTAAGACTTTGCCAGAAAAAGTGATTTCGAATTCTCCACTGTCCATTTCTTGTGTTTTTTTTTTTAAACCCAAAGGGATGGTAATGTGACAGGCCTGTGGACCAGCATTTCAGAAACCCCAAACCAGAGCTGTGGTTCTTGAAACTTCAGTGTCCCTAAGAATTACCTGGAGCCTGTTGACAATGTATATTCCCAACCTTTAACTGAAGAAAGTCTGGTGCAGAAGGGCTGGATGGTGACCTGATGGCCTCTCGGGCACCACTTCCCATCCTCGCCTTCTCCTCCAGCCACTGCCGCAGAGTCCAGTTCCATCCACAGCTTCCACAGCACCGTGCAGGGTGACCTTGCACACGGCCTGTGTACCTGCACCTCTTACTTTTTGCTCCAGAGTGTCTCTGAACACCAAGATGAGGGATGCCAGCAGGAACCCTTGGCATCTGCCCACCCGTAAAACTTTACCTGGCGCACACCTGTGTGTTCGTTATAGCCAATTCTTTATTTGGGCAGCGATTTTGGTAAACATTTTTACCAGACTTTATACAAATTTTTACATGGCTAGAGTTCACATGGTAAGGAATGCCCACACTTGTGGAAGCCTCCCACAATCCTAGGGCCCTCTACATCTTTGTATGACAACCACTCCCCTTGGATTTTACTTTTTTGCTCTTCTGTTCCAACATGACATCCTTAGCTATTTATTTCATCATGTGATTTTGTTTGTTTATAAGTCTTCTCAAATCTTACATGAAAAGAATAAAATAGAAAATCATTTAAAATAAATGGGATGCTTTCATGTTTATTCAAACGAAGCTCTGAGGTTGCTATTACAGGTGGAATTTAGTGAATAATAAAAGTGTAGAAGTTAATTAACCAAAGCCATGAGACGTAAATCTTGGAGAGAGGAAATGGAGATCATTTGCATTCCAAACAATATGTGCTAGATAAAGTTCCATGTCAAAAATTTTCTTTTAGTAGCGATTTTCCTTGGTAAATGTTTGTCTTGCAGATCTTCGGAATCATATTTTTTAGTGAAGTTTAGTCCATCTCTGTAGTAGATGTTGCTAATTCTCTAGCCAGTACTCATCCTTACCCTCCTTATTTATATAATTTTGGTTTTGTTTAGGTAGCCGTGTGCCCAAGAGGAAAATGTCGGGTAGTTCAGTTCTGGCTAATGAGTTGTAAGTAGAAATTTCTTGAGAAAATGCTTCAAAAGGAGGCAAACTAAGTTGGCAGTAAGTTTTACCCTTTAACCTTTACCTTTTTCTGCCTGAAACATTGGCGCAATGTTTCCAGAGGTATTTCCATCTGCCATCTTGCAACCAGGAAGCCACAGCAAGAGGAACAGTCTGTGGTAAAGACAGCTGAGAGCGGCCTGCCCTGCAGGCATGGTGGTGCCAGACTAGTCCGGGAACAACTGGGTTTGAACTTTCTGATTGACAAGAAAAATAAAGCCCTTATTCTTTCAGCTACTTATTTGTGCATTACATGCAACCAAACATATTTTCTCATATAACCCCCTCAATTTTTTCCCTCTCTGTGGACTCTGTGTGTGCCCCATTGGACCCTCAATTCTTTTATTTAAGATTTTCTAAAGATTCCCTTTCAGATTTCCTACCGTCATAGTATTTCTTTCTATTTTTAAGAAGTAACAAATTAGCCTGGTGCGGTGGCTCTCGCCTGTAATCCTAGCACCCTGACAGGCCGAGGTGGGAGGTTCACTTGAGGTCAGGAGTTTAAGACCAGAATGAGCAAGAGTGAGACCTCGAGACCCCATCTCTACAAAAAATAGAAAAATTAGCCAGGCATGATGGTGCCTGCTTGTAGTCCCAGCTACTCAGGAGACTGAGGCAGGAGGATTGATTGAGCCCAGGAGTTTGAGGTTGCGGTGAGCTATGATGATGCCATTGCACTGTAACTGGGACAACAGAGTGAGACTCTATCTCAAAAGAACAAACAACAACAACAAAAAAACTCTCACAAATTTATCCACAGGTGTATCTTATATTAAACTAATTCAGTAAGAAAATGCAATTGATTACAAAAATGACCTGATATTTTATCATTTTCCAGATGAAGCAAACCTTAGTGATCACCTAGTCACTGAACACTTTATCACTACCTGAAAAAATTATCTTGTTTATCAGTTTATTTGCTTGTTGATTATACATCCCCTGTAGAATAGAGCTCTACAAGGAAAGGATTGTTGTCATGTTCTTCACTATGCTGTCATCTTCTAAAACAGTGCCTGCCACATAGGCATGTGAATGTCTAATCAATGAATGAATGTAATTATCTAAATTTCCCTAACGGACAAGGAAATTGAATCTCAGAGAGATTATACTTTATCTAGCACCACAAATCCATCCAACCATTTGTGACCTATAAAACTGGTTATTTCACTGGTTCAGCCTAAGGGCAGCAGAATGGAGATGAGAGTCAAGGTTTTCTGATTATTGGCCCAGGGCTCTTTTCATCGTAATATACTGACAATTGGTTATGATTCAGATTGCAAAATGATTCTTCATTACAGAAATAATTTACCATATATTATGGCTTCCACTCCTGTATATTTAAAATAGAATTCAATTAATAAAAATGTCATTTATACTCAACTTTCCAGAAGGGACAAGGAAAGGAAATTGAAATTTCTTGAGGGAGAGCTGGCATTTAACATGTGATATTACATCGAATCCTCACAATAGTTCCATTTCACAGATGACGAAACAGCGTCAGTGGGCTAAGTAGGCTTGCCCGAGATTTCCCAGCTGCTAAATGGTAAGAGTAGGTATGTCTATGCTCTTCTTAATGGACTAAATGCTGCTTTACTGATTATAATTTGTAAAACACTTGATAAATGTAAATTATTATATTGCCTACAATTTGCATTTAACCGATATCATCAACCTCAGAAGCACAGTGATATTTATATCTAATAAAGAACATTCTTGCTACCTTTCAAATGGATCCACATTTTAAACTGCAAACAGCTTCTCCTGGTTAGACAATTTTCAGAGTTAGAACATGAAACGTTATAAGGCCAGACATTTGCAAATTTTCTCCGGTTCTTTTGCGTGCATGAAATCTATAATTTCTTGACCACATAAGATTTGTACAGTCTGTACACTTGGGTTAGCTAGTGGTTTAGAAAAAAAGGAGAAGTGTGAATTCAGAAAAGCAGCTGCTCCTAAATGAAATGATATCACATAGTCCCAAAATAAAGCTTGGTCCAAGATTGCTTATTCTCCTATGAATTGGTTGGTACTTCTTGAAACTTCCTCACTTTGCAATGATTATATTAAATCACCTCTCTATTTCTGTAACATTAGGCTGTCGGCTGTGGTTTTAAACCTATTCGTAGAAGGCATGCCTCTTTTTCAAATGAAATCTTATGGAACATTAATATGTAAATCAGGTAAGGGGGAGAAAAGTTTCCTGCTGCAGTGGGAGCCTGGAGGCACATCAGCTCCGCTCTAGCTTGAGCCCAGAGAGGCGCTGCTGAGGCCCTTCTGCAGAATTCCCACCTAAGACAATCCCTAGGGTCCCTTACAAGTCTAAAATTTTATGAACCGTTGGCTCTGCTGGGTATGTGTTGGTTTATTTTATTGCCATGAAAGCCAGTCATATTCAACAAGGGGAGAATAACAATAACTGTCTTTCTCTGGGAACATCTGGTCTGGAAATTAGAACATCTTAGCTCTAGTCCCTGCTCTGCCACTATTTAGGTCTGTTACCTTGGATCCCATTTGCCCATCTATGAAATGAGGATAAATGATTCCCTACCTACTTTATTTTAAGCCCATTTGTTTGTGAGGTTAAAAATTTCCTTTGACAAAAATAAAATTAGAGTACAATTATAAAATATTGCCTTCAGGAAGATGCATGACAAAAAGTGTCTATATTGATTTTTTTTTCCGAAGTTGCTAATGTACCATTACTACCTCTGTTTATAATTATAGTAAAATCAAAAGCTTAGAATATAAATTCTATTGATGTCTGGGTATGGGGGGCAGGTATTCATTTTCATTTGTGCATAGTTAAAAAATTTTTCCAGAAGTAAGTGGGGGAATTCCTTTATTTAAAAAAAAACTTGATTTTTACAGAGTTGATATATTTTATCAAAATAATACATGATCCTTACGAAAATACAGAAATAAAAAAAATTCCACCATTCAGACCCACAACAAATGACATTTGTTGAAGATCTGTCAAAACATTCTATGTGTATCTAAGATACAGAGAGAAAGATAAGGAGGTAGGTAGGTAGGTAAATATAGACAGAGTGAGAAAGACACACATTGGCAGACAAAAATGAGAATCTTACTCTACATGCTATTTTAAAACAATATATAGTAATTTTAATTATACTTGCATTTCACAAAGGTAAAGGAAATTGAAGTGAAACTATAATTGCTGAACTTAAGAAAAATGCTTCTTTACTAGGAAAGTTATTAGTTCCTAAATTTTTTTCAAAAAATAATTTTGAAAAATGCTAGGAATCATGTTAAAAATTTTTTATTCAATTTTTGACTATTTCTATTGACCGAACATGATGTAAGATGAGAAAATCAGCATATTGACCATTCCATCATCCTCTTGATTTTTGTCACTTACATTCTGTCTGTAACCATAACACTCAGTTATTTAATCTTAGTTTTATATTTAAATTTTCTTCATTAATCTTTCTATAAATGCTTTTATAGTCCCTATTCCTATATTATTTTCATTTGACTTTTTCTGGCCGAGTTTCATCATCTGATTTTCCTCCCAAGCTTGAGAAGGCCTGTCCCTTTATTTTTTATATCTAGATGACAGCTGCTGTCATAATCATTTAGAGTTAAGTTTGGCTGATGATAATTAGGAGCTTTCTTCCTCCAACACACATACACATAGGAGATATTAACAAGTTGGAAGTTTATTACTCTCTCACATGATGGAAGTCCAGAACTGGCCTGATGCCTCCACAAATGCATTAGGGAACTGCAGCCTTTTTGGCTCACGGCTCTACCATTTCTTAGAGAATGGCCTTGTCCTCACAGTCCAGAAGGCTACTTAAGCACCAGCCATCACATCCACACTTCAGGCAGCAGGATCAAGGAAAATATATCATAAAGAAGGTTAGGCCGCACCTTGAAGAAGATGTCTCTGAAGTGACATACAACATTTCTGTTTGTATGTCACTGGTCAAAACTTAATTACATGTCTCTGGGATATGTAGTCTTTCAGCTGATGGCAATTGTCTAAAATCTAGGTTCTTTAGGACAAAGGTGTTTTTTTGGTATGAAAAGAAAAAAAAAACAAAATCTAGGTTCTTTGTGTTAAAAAGGAAGAAGAGAATGGATATGGATAAATTTACCCTTTGCCTGGCACATCTGGTTATGGAGATTTGGGGTCATGTTTTTCTGCTCTCAAAAGTGTGTAGTCATCTTCATGCATTTCAATATCACTGTGGAGATGTCTGAAGTCAACTTCATTCTTTCCTCCTTTTAAATAATCTGCCTTTTCTGCTTGGATTCTCATATGATTAATTCTTTATCTTTGAAGTTGAGTAGTTTCTTCAGGATATATCTTGGGTTCATCTTTCTGTATCATTTTTCCTAATGATATCATTTTGAATAGCTTTTTGATCTATAAAGTCTTTATTTCAGGAAACATTTCTTCTATTATATCTTTAAATATTATTTCTATCACATCCCTATTTGTCAAGAAGTTGAATCTCTCTGTTGACCTTCTCTATATCATTTCTATATTTTTGTTCTTTCATTCTGTCTCTCTAGCCTGTCTCTCATGTCTTAACATGCTTTTCGTCATGCTTTCCCCCTATTTTTGGTTGTTTTGAATGTAACATTCACTTGTGAAATTTTTTATTTTCTCTTTTGTTTCTTTCTCTACCAATCTGCTTTTATCTTCTTCTGTTGTACTTTTTAAAATCCCTGTAATGTTCTTGGGGATCTATTTTTAGAGCAAAATGTCTAATACATTTTGTTCTCCTGATCATTTACATGTTTGTTTATTAGTCAGTTATTTCAAAATAATATAATGAAAATTCAACATAAAAATTTGCTTCTTGACAATAATCTATGTCTAACTATATGGCTCCCTCATTGCATCCCAGCGCTTCCCCGTGTCCAAAGGAATCATCGTCCTAAATCCTATGTTCATCATTCCTTTGATTTTTTTTTTCTGTTGTGCTATTGTATCAGTATGCATCCTTTAAAAGGATTATATGTTTTATATATATATATATATATATATACATATAAAAATATGTCTTCTTGATTTGGATTGTTTTTACCTTTATAAAAAGGATATCATTTTATATATAAGGAGCTTAATTTTTTTGCTTATATTATGTTGCAAATATTCATTCATATTTTTGTGTGCCATTGTAGTTCAACTGTTTTGGCTGCTGTATAATATTCTATGGCATAATTATACCATGGTTTATTTATCTGCTTTCCTGTTCATGGGCATTTGAATGATTTCCAGGTTATTGCTATTGTGAACAATGTTTCAATGAACATTCTTCCACATGTATTTTGTTATACAGGTCCAAGAATTTCCTTGGGGATTATGCCTTGAAGTGGAATTGTTGAGTCATAGAGTGCTTCCATAACAGAATTCATTGTGTTATCTCCAAACCTGCCTTCTTTCTACTTCCCTATTTCTGTAAGTAACATCCCAATCGCCAGGCCTTTGATTCCCCAGCCCCACCTTGTTGCATATACCCAATTGATTGTCAAGCCTGGAAAGTTTTTGCTTTCCCATGATATTACCCATCTCTCCTCTTCAAGCTTCATTAATTCTCCCCTGTGCTCCTTATCCTTATTAAACATCATTGTTAATAAACCCCAATCACATAATTTTCTTGTTCAACTTCTATGTGTGGCTCTCTTTTGACTATGAGATTCAATTAACTCCATAGTCCAGGATTCAAAGCTCTCCACAGTAAGGCTCCAGTCCACCTTTCAGCCTCTATGTCTTTCTATTTTGGTAACAGAGAACGTGAGAGTTGGCAAGAACCTTAGAGATCATCTAGTCAGACCCACTTACCTACAAATGAGGAAACTAAGGCCTAGATAGGAAAAAGGATTTTATCATGGTCACACATCTGTTTGAAAAGCTTTATGGGTTCCACAGGCACTCCAGAAAGAAGGCAAAAGGAAGCTTGTGATTGTCCATCTTGAGTTAAGGACAGTGGAGTGGACCAGTTGCAGCCAGGGAGAATGGGCATGATTATATCATATTGAGAAAAATATTGAGACTACTGGGCTGACAGAAAAGAACCATAAAGAATGGACTCCTTTGATACTATGTTGAGCATAACAATTATTGCATTATATTAAGATGTGATTGTTGTTTGGGACTGAAAGAGTCAAGCGATGCTCCTGAAGATAGTCAATGTGCCTCAGAGACATGTCTTTCAAAGAAGAAAGCACAAAGAGCAGATGGAGGGGCCCTACTGGTGGTATAGTTAGTGGGACTGAAATTAAAATCTCTCTCTCTTTCCCTTCCTCAGCTCACTCTCTGCCCTGCTCCAGGTCAGTTTTGTCAGTCTTGCTTGTGAAATAGTAATGGATAGTATTTACTGAGTCCTTTCCACATGCTAACTGCTTTACCTAGATTACCCCATTCAATCCTCACACCAACTTTGTGATTATCCTTATTCTACAGATGAACCACAATGGGCAAAGAGAGAATATAGGACATATGGCTGATAAGTGAATAGTGGGTTGTGAAATGTCACTTTTCAGCTTGAGTTAATTTGGGGAATAGGAAACAAGAACTCAAGTATTTATGCCGAAAAATTTTGCTGTCTTTATTTGGTGGTAGACTGTAGACATTATAGATGCCTTGTGAAATAGGACAGGTCTTGAGAACCTTGGGATTAAGATCCTTTAGAAGGATTCAAAATTTATAATGTCTGTTTTAAATTCTTTTCTTCGTGTTTGTTTCCCTTTTGGCCTTCCATAGTGATTAACAAAGCCTGTCCATTTAGTGTGAAGGTGATCCAAGGGAAGCCCTGTTTTGTTTGCTTACTGTAAGCCAGAGTGCATGGGAGGCAGCAGCATGCTCATGGAGGAGTGTGTCTGCAGATGGAAGGCGGAAGTCATGGAGATTGCCATCCCAGTACGAGAGCTTCTCTCTCTCCTGGAGTGTTCCCTTTCAGTGCCAAAACCTGGAATTCCACACAAGTTCCAACCAGAAAGAATGATGTTGGTCTTTTGGAAGTGGAATGGTTCACGATAAAAAGCAAGTAGGGAAGGTTATAGGAAAAGATGAAAGCAAAGGGTTTTCATTTTTTAACTGTCAATCAGTTAAAATTAGTAAATATGGTCAGTAAATTAGTAAATATGGTAAGTCCTCAGTGTGCTAATACAATGATAGTTGTGATCTTTGAACTCAAAGTTAAACATGAAACATGAAAAGGTAAATATGTACATGGATGGAATAGAAAAACAAGTTAAAAATACACACAATGTCTGCCATTAGACAACATGCCAAGTGAGGGGAATGGATAATAAACAGGTTATGCAAGTGTAGCAGGGAGGATGGACTCACTGGCTCTGTGATCCCCCATTCTGAAAGAGGAAGGGCTTGAGCTGGGTATTTTAAAAATTGAAATGTTGGATAAGTGGAGAGGAAGGAGAAATGACAGAAGCAGAGATGGGGATCAGGAATAAGATATTTTGCAGAAATCAGGGAGCAGGTCTCTGTGGCTTGAACTAAGAGTTCCTTTAGGGGACTAGTGGAAAATGAGGCCTAGTGGTGCAGGACTTTGAATGCCAGGGTGAAGAATCTGACTTTAACCTGAAGACATGAAGCACTTAAAGATTTTTGAAGTGGGCAGTGAAATAATGAAATTTACTTTTTAAGATGACTGGTCAATAGGGAGATGAGTGAAAGCATTGTGGTAGAAAAATCTCAACATTTCAATAGTAAGTGAATCTCGAGGAGACTTTTAGATATGTAAAATGTTAGGAAATTCAAAATTATTTATTTCTTATGCTAACTGCTGACTTGTATTAGGGAGAAGGGAGAGAAAAGATCAGGCAGAATTTTATCTCCAGCAGAAGACAGCTACTTGGCTAGCATTTAGTCACACCACTGACATTTTGGGGACAACCATGGCAGGGGGCCCCTTCTTCAGAAAAAGTAGAACACAATTTCCAGTACACAGATTGAATGTGGGAAGACAGAGGACCTTCAGGATTAGGGAATTAGTAAAGTCCTTAAAGGCTAATGTGATGTTTGTTCCTCTTTTAAAATAAGTTTCTGTTTCATTAAAAATAGGGGGGACTGGTTAAAAATGTCTTGTTATACTAATATGTCCAGGACATTTCACATATAAAGAACTGGTTCCCTTTTCTTAGCTAGAAGTTTCTAGAGGCCCAACATATGCCAAGATTCCCTTTGGAAATTAAACATAGACAGGGGCCTCAGCTGATAAGGACACGTGCTGTTCACTCTGAGGGATGGAAGTGTTGCCAAGATCAATAATGGTGGCAACTCGTCAATAATGCTGGGAGTGCTCCACTACCAAACGGAGCTAAAGGGGCCAAATATCTGCTCTAGACCATCAGAGACAGGTGGAGGATAAACGTAGAACAAGTTCCTGGGACCAGAGATGCTAAATTGAAAGCAAGGAGACCCCATTAGGCAGGGTTTGGGACTGGGGTGGAGGTTATCACAATAAGGTGCATAGAGAGGACTTTAGGACCAGTACTCAGGTCTGCAGCACCTGGCCCAGTGCTCTCTCCACCACCCCAAGCTGCACATGTTCCTATTATAAGGTTTAGAAACTTCTAGCACTCCCTTTTTCCCTCTTTGGCCTTTGAAAATTGCTTACCTGAATGAGAAGTTTTGAGCATACTCCAATACCAGACCTGCCTTGGCAAAGAGAGATCTGGGGCAGACTTTGCCTCAGAATAAGATTTATGTATCACGGGACTCTTGACTGCTTACCTGACATATCCTTGATCCGTCATAACCTCTGATAGCTGTTATCCATTAACCCGTCTGCCCTTCTGTTTTTCTGACATCTGATAACAGTGCCTGCACTTGTATCAGCCTGATACTGTCCGGACGTTGGCACCACTGGCGTTCATCACTCTGCACTAAATCTGCAATAAAAAGAGTATTCACTTTTTATGTGGTTTCAGGTTAGCTGTGTTCACAGACAAGTCACTCCAGGCAGAAGCTGCCATCTAACTTGGGATATGAATTTCATACAACCGACTTATGAGGCTCCATGGGGCTTAGTTCCCGTGGGGATATCATTGTGGGCTTGGGGAGCTGGGATCTAGGAACCAACTCAGAGCAATGTGGGGAGGAGTCACTGGAGAATAGATGAAGCTGCACATTCCAGCAGCAAGTCCAGGCCTGCAAAGGTATCCCGAGGATATGGCCACGCAGTGCTGGGGATTAGAGGCGCAGGCATGTACTTCATGATTGGTGAGAACAGAAGGCCTTCAGAAATTTACGCAGGTGGACAAGCAGCTGAGGGAAGTCTGAGATTGGGTAGCAGGGGCCCAGACAGGATTCAGCTCAGAGGTGGGTGTTGATGATGGCAGTGGTGCTTGGAAAGAGAAGGCAGAACTTCAGTTCTAGAAGAACTAGGGGTCTGAACTTGTTTCCTACTTTTTCCCAACCAGGGCCTGGGTTACTTGTTTTCCATAAAAGGCTTCTTCACTTCTGTTCCCTTAGGGAACATCTCTAGACCTTCCTTCTCCAAACCTCCTGCATAATCTCTGTACTTTGCTGTAACAGAAAATTTAGGGCTCTGGTTTTGTGTCCAGCTTATTCCTTTGAAATGACCATTGAGTTTGTTCCCTCTTCCCAGACTGTCCATCCCAAAGGTGAGGAAGGAGCTGTTGGCCAGCCTTGCGCATGCATAGGTCCATTCTGGTTGCAGATACCCTGCCTCCGGGACCCCTACGTGCCTGGAAGAAGAGGTTGGGTGTGATGGAACTAAGTAGTTTCCTGAGACAAAGGTGAGGTGATAAGGGTAGGGAGCTAGTTACTGAACTAAGACACTAGGAAGGGTCGACTGGGTTTCAGAAACAGGGCAAAATTCACCTGTTAGAATGGGGGCAGCAAATCTCAAAGTGTTTCTCAAATTTTTTCTACGTAAGGTTATTAGACTTCAGTAAGCTTCAGAACCAGGGCCTGAATAGATTCTGTCTCTAGGTCTGAGGTAGGGATTGCAGTTTAGAAATCTGAAATTTTTCTTTTATAGCTTTCCAGAAATATTTTATGCACATTAAGCAAAAACTGCATATGTATTTCCCTCTTTTTACTCACATGGTGGCATACCACACACACTGTTCTGAACCTTGCTTTTTTTTTCACTTAACAATGTTTCTTTGAGATTATGCCATACCAGTATATAAAGTTTCATCATTCTTTAGTCTTCCACAGCAGGAGTACACCATAATCCATTTCGCATCTGCTGCTGATGAGCATGTAGGTTGTTTCTAATCTCTCCCACCTGTAAACAATGACTGTAGCAATGAGTAACCATGTACATGTGTCACTTTGCACAGCAGTGATTATATCTGGATACAGTCTTAGAAGCGGAATTGCTGAGCTAAATGATAAGTGATTTTGTAACTTTGATAGATATTGCCAAATTGTCCTTCAGAGAAGTTATATCAGTTTACACTCCTACCAGCACGAGTGCCATTTTCCCACAAACTTCAGCTGACAAAGTATATTACCAAACTTCTCATCTTTGCTAATATGATTAGTTAAAATTGGTATCGTGTTGTTGTTTAAATTTACATTTATTTTAATGTGAGAGAGGAGGATGAGCAGATTTTTAATATGTTTAAGTAATTTATATTTTCTTTTTGTGAAGTCTGTTCATTTTCTTTTCCCATTTTTATACTGAATCTTGCGATCTTTCTTTCATTGGCTTGTAGGACTTCTTTATATACTGGGGAAATTAAGCCTTTGGCTGTGATATAAGTAGCAAATATTTTCCCAGCTTGTCATTTATCTTTTGAATTCTCTTTAGGGTGGCTTCTACAGGGTAGCTTTTTACTAAAAGTTTAATTATTATCGAATTCCTTAATATTTTATTTAATAAATAAAATATTTCTGGGTTTTCTGTTATATTTAGAAATGCCTTCTCTAGTCTAAGATTATAAAAAATTATCTATAGATTCTTTTAGTACCTTTTTAGATTTTTAAAAATATATTTAAAATTTCAGTACATATGGAATTTATTTTAGTGTAAGATGTAGAATTTGGTTCCAACTTTTTTTTCAGATGGCTTCCCAGTTTTCCCAATACTGTTTATTGAATAATCTATTCCACATCTCATTATTGCCCATGATTTGAATTATTCCTTTTATCATATTCTAGATTTCCATATGGATTTGGATTTAACTCTGAACTTTCTCTTCTGTGACTCTATTATGTCTGTCTCTTCTTGTGCCAGTACCACACTATCTTAATTGTAGTTGCTTTAAAAGGTAGTTTTGATGCAGTTGATCCATGGAATGCACTTTAAGAAACACTGTCCCAGGGACTAGTGCAGTACCAGTCCTGTGCAGAATAGAATTATTACAAGGAAATAGCATTTGAAAAAAAATGAAGGTTTCATGATTCAAACAAATCCATCTGTTTCACAAATTTGAAAGCAGCTTTCACATCTTGACAGCAGCAAGAGGTATATACAGGTAATGGATCATACCCTTCTTTCCCCTACTTTCCAAGTCAATAATATTGACTATTATACAGACCAGAATTTATACTTGAGTGTTTGGCTATAGGAGTGGCTATAATACATTGCTGGCATGACTGAACAATTTTAACAATTTCAGAAAGAATATGGAAAGACAACAGACTGTTTCTTTTGTAAATCTTCATTTTTTTTATTAACAAAAGTAAATCCCTTTAGACTTTTTTTGGTAGGAATTTTTGTAAGTTGTTAGTTTTGTTTACTTGTGTGGCTCTTAAGTTAATGTAAGAAGTACATTTATGTGATAGACATTGTTATTGAGTCCACATGCATAGATTTATAGATTCACAGACCCCCTTGCAATAGTAAACAACTGAAATAGATCAGCCAGTATATCCGGATACTTCTACCAAAACAGATTTTACACACATATGATCAATTCACTCATTCATTTGACATGGGTTAATGGAGCTTCTATTATGCTACCAAGAACTTTGAACTTAGGTAGCAAAACCAGGGAATAAATGATTTGTGCACATAAAAACACTAGTATTAGTTTCCCAAGATAGTCATAACAAAACACCACAAACTGGTAGGCTTTTAAAAATATAAATTTGTTCTCGTACAGTTCTTGAGGCCAGGAGCGCAAAATCAAGGTGTCAACAGGGCCGTGCTCCCTCCGAAGGCTTCAGGGGAAAATCCTTTATTGCCTCTTCCTAGCTGCTAGTGGTTGTCTGCAATCCTCTGCTTTCCTTGGCTTGTGGCTGCATGGCTCTAGTTTCTGCTTCCATCTTCATGTGGCTGTCTTCCCTTGTGTGCGACTGTGTCTCCTGATAGCCTTCTTTTAAGGACACCAGTCACTGGATTTAGAGCCCACCCTAATCTAGTATGACCTTGTCTTAACACGATTATATCCGCAAAGACCTTTGTTCCAAATAAGGTCACTTTTACAAGTATTGGGGGTTGGAACTTCAGCATATCTTTTGGGGGATCAAAATTCAACCCACAACAGTACTTATCAAAATATAAGGCAGCAAAAATATCGGTGTTAATCAGAAGCCACTTAACTGGTCAAGCTCATTTTAACACATAATTTTAAAGTAGTTGCCTAATTAATTAATTAGTTCAGTAAATGGGAATGGAGATACTAAGAATAAGAGATGGTAGAGTCATCATGTTTATTAGATGCTCCCCGACTCAGACCATAGCGCTATGCACAGAAGCCACATTACTCAAGTGTGGCTTGGATTGTCAGGAATAGAAGGAGGGTTTGGGATACCCACGGGAGAAAGAGGCCCTTTAGAAGGGGAATTGGGATAGTGCCAACAAGACACTTCTCCACAATTTCAAGGAGGGCCTATCCTGGTTAGGCGCACTACCCCATTTCTATGGAGGAGACACCCCCCTGGTCTGCTCTTCCCCTTGGAAGGCATGGTAGAGACTAAAATACAGCTTCTCCAGCTGCCCTGCTCCACTGTACTGCAAAAAAACAAACTACTCAGTGTCTCCCCCCTCTCTGGCCTTGGGAAACTTGGCCTCAGCCAACCTTCCCTAATGTGAGATCCATTTCAGGCCAGGAACATGATTCTCAAAACGCATTTCCACGTCTTTGATTTCCTACCAGGCCATCCCTTTTCCAGAACCAATATTTTCATGCAGATGGCACAGTGACTGTGGTTAGGATTCCATTTTATTTTATCTATTAATATTATTTTTAAAATGTAGTAACAGATTCAGAATCAGGAGCTCCAGGAGGAGCCCATATTTTCCTACTGGTGACAGGAAGAACGGAAACAGAAGTTCTATCTGGCAGTAGATTTCGAATTTTTTAGTGTGCTGCATAGAAAGGCAGCCCTCAGCTGACCAGTGCCGTTGCTTCAGCTGCACACAGCTGTTTCTTCCCTCACCACTCCCAAGGGGCTCAATATCCCTTCTGTCTTCCCCTCCAGGCTGTGAAAACCCACTCTCAGAAAGGCATTTGATGATCGCACTTGCACAGTTGTGTTAATGGTTGATAAGTGGTAAAAGGAAGTCGATGGGATGTGGCTGAAAGTAAATTTGAGTAGGAATCCAAAGTCTGGCTTGTGTGGATTCTACTACAGATGGTCGCTGACTTATGATGGTTCGACCTATGATTTCTGACGTTACCATGGAGCGAAAGCAGTAAGCATTCAGTATGCTCCTCAACTGGGGATGGGGTTATGTCCAGAGAAACCCATGAGTTGAAAATATCATACGTTGAAAATGAAGTTTGTCAGGTTGCTCTTATTCCTGAAGAGCACATCTAGATTAGGCCCTAGGGAAGGTGCTACTCCCCATCTTCCATCCTGCCACCCCCATGGGTCACTGTGATACCATCATAAATGTTTTCTTCCAGATTATCCGGCTATTCTTCACTACAGTCCGCTAAGAAAAGGAACTGTGTATTTTATCATTAATTTATTTGTTCATTCGGTTATTTGTTTGTTACTATAGATTAGTAATAGTCAACTTTGAGTTCTTCCTATGTCAGAAAATTTGCTAATATTTTCCCCTATTATCTAATTTAATTATCCCAACAACCCTGTCATGTAGGTACTATTTTCTGACATATTTTTCAAATGGGGAGACTGAGGTACATGACTAGCAAATGGGAGCATCAGGTTTCTACAGGTTGCCCAAGTGTGTGTTTAGTAGTCACTGAGTGGTATAAAAGAGATACAAATGATAGCTTTTGCCCCCAGGGACTTAAAACTTAGGTGGGCACATAAGGCATAAAGCATTTAAGTAGCCAAATGGGGCAGTATGAGGCTAAATATTAAAATAAATATAACTAGACAAAGGAAATTAGTGTAGGCTGAACCAGTAAAAGATGAACTCCTAGGCACTGAAGGGTGAGATGTGTTTGCAAAGGTGCAGTATTCAGAACTCTGAGTGGGGGGGGAAGAGTGGGGAGGTAGACCAGCCAGGTGTGGGCATGGCAGGTGGAGAAGGGAGGTAGTGCACAGCCAGAACACAGTGGTGGGCCTTGAGTGTTTGGGAGAGAAGTTTAGACTGTTCTACTAGATAGTCCATGGGGACCTGGTGAACATTTCTTAATGTGTGTGACATAATCAAAACTGTGCCTTCAGGCTGGGCGCGGTGGCTCACGCCTGTAATCCTAGCTCTCTAGGAGGCCGAGGCAGGCGGATTGTTCGAGCTCAGGAGTTCGAAACCAGCCTGAGCAAGAGCGAGACCCCGTCTCTACTAAAATAGAAAAAATTATCCAGGCGTGGTAGCTAGTGCCTGCAGTCCCAGCTTTTCAGGAGGCTGAGGCAGGAGGATCGCTTGAGCCCAGGAGTTTGAGGTTGCAGTGAGCTATGATGGCACCACTGCACTTTAGCCAGGGCAACAAGAGCAAGACTGTCTCCAAAAAACAAAAAAACATAAAAGACCTTCCCAGGTAAAGAATCTCATTTTGAAAGCATTTGCTACCTGCTTAGGCTGGACTCCGGGGGCAAGAGGACCAGACCTCCTGGGAGGACTATGCCCCAGAGACTTTTGGTAAGTGAAGTTGGATCGACTCCTTCTTCATGAACTCTGTCATGTTCAGACTTGGCTCTCTTCTGGATTATTAAAATAGCTTCCTAATTGGTTTTTCTGCCATCTAACACAAGCTTCTCTGATCCATCTTCCAGACAGCCCTCGGGTGCTTTTTCTAAAAAGCAAACGGGATGATGTCACTTTCCTGCCTAAGATCCTTCAGTAGCTACCCATTGTCTTCCAGGATGCCCCCTGCTCTTTAACGAAGCCCCTCACAGTGTGGCCCTGCCAAGGGCCAATGTTGTGGGGAGACAATGAAGCTGAAAAGACAGGCTCTTCACCTCCAGGGCCTGGGAGGAACCTGGTGATATGTTTACATGGCCATTTTGCATTTTGTTTTATAAAAAAAGGTCCCCCAAGTTGTCAGAGCTCCAGGGCTCTCAAAATCTGGCTCTGCTCTGTGGGCCCCATCCATCTCTCTGACCATCTCTCTCCTCCTGGCTCTGCTCTGTGGGCACTGTCCATCTCTCTGACTGCATCTTGTGGTGGTGTTCTCTCTCTCTCTCACCCCCAATAGCCTGAGGTCCTCTGAACACGCAGCCTGGAAATTCTCCCACCACGCTGTCTGTTCTTCAGCACTCCGATTCGGCATCTCTTCTGGGGAAAGGCTGCCCTCAGCCCTTGCACCCCGCAAAGTTCACAACCTCCTCCTCTGTGCTATCCTGTAGCATGGGTGTACTGCCGAATGCCTGCTTGCGTCGTGCTGCTGGGCAGCTATCTGTTTACAGAGTATGTCTACCTGCCCTGAGCTGGGACCTGCCCTCATTCGGGTGTTCCCAACACAAAAGCACTGCCTGGGGTGAAGAGGCAGGTCTCAAAAAAGCCTTGTTAAACTAACCTGGACTGAAATGCTGCCTCTTATAATTCATAGTATGTCCACAATAAATGGTGACTAACCAGTGCCCTGGAATAAGTAAGACACTTAAAATATATTATCTCAGAGATCATCATAATGAGAAGGTGGTATTAGGTTGAAACACATGACATTGCCAATATTTGACCATGTGTGGTATATAAAAACAGCAATTTCATGTAGCTCTGCTCCGTGGATTTAAATCAGATCAGTCTGACTCCAAGATCAATGTTGTTCCTGTAGGGAAGAGCCAGTTCTGACGGGCTGAGATAAAGAGATGGCAGGAGTCTGGGAGAGTGAAGGCTGGCGGGTGCAGGGCACACCTGCAGGGTCACGAATTCAGTTGCTTAGTGGAGGGCACAGGTGTGCTGAGAGCCACAGTTGCAGCTTCAAGCAGGTAAACCCTGACAGTTCATCATGGGGGGAGAAGTACATGTGATAATTCTTTTTTTTTTTTTTTTTTGAGACAGAGTCTCACTTTGTTGCCCTGGCTAGAGTGAGTGCCATGGCATCAGTCTAGCTCACAGCAACCTCAAACTCCTGGGCTCAGGCGATCCTCCTGCCTCAGCCTCCCGAGTAGCTGGGACTACAGGCATGCGCCACCATGCCCGGCTAATTTTTTCTATATATTTTTAGTTGTCCAATTAATTTCTTTCTGTTTTTGGTAGAGACGGGGTCTTGCTTTTGCTCAGGCTGCTCTCGAATTCCTGAGCTGAAGTGATCCTCCCGCCTCAGCCTCCCAAAGTGCTGGGATTACAGCACTCGGCCTTAAATACAATTCATATTAAATATAAACGCACTTCAAATGGGAGACAGACATTGATCAGGACAATTGTCTTGAAAATAGCAAAAAATCAAGTTACTGATGAACAGTAAGAGTTGGTGACAGAGGCCAAAAAAAAAAAAAAATCCCAGAAACCTGAAAGAGGAAGATTTCTCCCCCTTCCTTCACGTTTTCAATTACAAACGTCTACATTAGTTTGAATTGTTATGTGCTAAGTTGGCTGAGCCCGACCACCCCAAACCAGGATAGTCGTCATCAGATGTCTTTTCAGCTAGCACAGTGAGGCGACTAATGCTTTTCCGGTTTTGAACTCACAGGCACTGTCCTTCTGAACTCAGCCTGAAAAATGAGTCCGGTGGTTTCCCAGCCGAGATACGGCACCAGGAGTGTGGCCCTTAGTCAATGGCAAACCAGCCCCTGGGAGTGCTTCGACGACATGAAGATCTGTAAGTCCCCGTGGTTCGCGCTTTCTCCCGGCCTGCCGTGAACGAGGATCGTCACTGACGCTCCCGTTGCGGTCTCTGCCGTCCTCCCCAGCTCGGAAGTCAAAAGCCGGAAACCCACGCGCGGGTTTAGCCCTCGGGTGTGTCTTGTTTGTCTTGAACATAACGAATCCTCTGGGTGGATTTCTCGCTTTAAACTGTAAAATAATAGGATACGGGTAGAAATCAGATTTCACATAAAAATCTAGTTTTCCAATCTAGAGTGAAAGCTTCTCTTGGAAACCTGGAAGGTCTGGAAAGGCAGGTCCTCCTCCTGGCGTGGCGTGGTCAGCCACTGTCGGATGGCAGCTAAGCCCGTGGGAAGGGAGGTGCGCTCTGCAGTTTGAAATATATTCATATCTACCGCGCACTCTTGTCGATTTTGTGTTTGTTTCCAACCTGTTTCACTCCCTTATTTTACCTGCCTGGCCTCGAGTTTGTGGTTCTTGTCTAGCTCATCTCCTCTTTTTAAAATTTTCACCTCTTCAGTGGCCTCGTGGTCTTGGCATGTTTTTCCAGTTTGTTTTCTATTTATCCCCGTTCCCAGTGCTGATTCTAAGTGTTTTCCTGTTTTCAATGAGATTCTTGTGACCCTCGTGACTGTTCCATGTCAGGAAGCGCTGCATTTTTTTTTTTTTTTTTCTGAGACAGAGTCTCACTGTGTTGCCCGGGCTAGCGTGCGTGCGGCGGCGTCAGCCTAGCTCACACCAACCACAAACACCTGGGCTCAAGCGATCCTCCTGCCTCAGCCTCCCGAGTAGCTGAGACTACAGATGCACACCACCACACCCAGCTAATTTTTTCTATGTTTAGTAGAGACGGGGTCTCACTCTTGCTTAGGCTGGTCTTGAACTC
>CAUYSK010009959.1:0-12241 GCA_963575035.1 Avahi laniger
CCTCGGCCTCCCAGAGTGCTAGGATTACAGGCGTGAGCCACCGCGCCCAGCCAAAAGGAATCATTTTTTTAAAAAATTTATAATACCAAGTAGTCAAGACAGGAGGGAGGTGAAAAAGAACTAGGTTTACCTTCCGTGGCACATCTCTCCTCCTCCACCCAGAGCTAGAGGCATCATCACGCTGTACACTCTCCTGCGCTACAAAATCATTCAAATGTCTTCCGTTGATTAAGGTCAACAGGTGAGTATGGAGTGGCCGGATGTTAGCACTCACAAGGGGCAGCAATTGACAGAGGTGACTCGTGAGATGGAGACTCCAGCAGGAGGCCCTCCTGTCTGATCTGGTCTGCTGCAGGCTTTCCCTGATGGTTGTGCTACAGTCCCTTCTGCCGTCCCTCCCCAGTCTGCGAGAGCCCAGCTGGGCAGAATGCAAGAAGCCCACAGTGGTAAGATCTGGTAGCACGTGCCACCCAGGACACCCAGGTGAGCCTTGGTGGTGGTGTGCCCATCAGATAGGAGTCTTCCTCCATCCTGTTTGATTGGGTTTCTCTTCCAGTTCCAACTTCACATTTCTTTTATTTCCCCACTGAGCTCAAAGGCCTGTTCTGAACCCTGGACAATGAGGATGGGGCCTGTCAACAGCCTGGCCCCACCCTGCTTGCCCCACCCCCCCAGTGGCACAGAGCCCCTGAGGCTCAGGGCATTTGTCTCCACTTTGGTGCCATTTCCACAACTTCATTCTGTTTAAAATGCCTTGAGACCATATGTGTCAATTACGTGAGGTCCCTAGAAGAGAGTCTAAATGCAGATCTGCGATGCACCATGGTGATCAATTTAATCTGCTTAATTTTTTTCCTCCATGTGTCAGCAGAAAATAACTAAGGTTTATGAATAAAGGAAAAGCTTGGAGGTTTTGGAGAGGATGTCATGTGTTTCAGACACGGCCTCTTGGCCACAGCGGGGGAGGCCAGAGGGCGATGCTTGGTAAGGCCGAGATGAGGGGAGAGGGTCCTAAAACACACACCACCAGGTCGGGCTGTCCCATGGCCCTTTTTAATCCTTCCCTGCCCGGCATAGCTTCCCAGGGCAAGGCTTCCCCCATCCCACTGCAGTGCCACTCTGGTGCTAGCTGCCAGAGTGGGTGCAGAAGCCCCTGGTTGAGAACAGAGTCCCCCACAAGACTCCCCACACTTCAGACCCCAGCCACACCCTCCAGGGTCCCCAGGCCACCCACACTTCTGAGCAACTGGCCACAAATCTGGGGTGTTCCCACTACCCCTCAGGTGACAGATTTTGCTACAACGACTCACAGAACTCAGAAAGGCACCACACCTAGATGACAGTTTTATTAGAAAGGAGAGAAATCAGGACCAGCCCAACGAAGACACCGTAGGGAGAAGCTTCTGTAGGGGCAGGATGCATCACTCTTTCAGCACGTGGGTGATCATCGACCAGGAAAGTTCAACCAAACCTCGGTGTCCAGAGTTTTTATGGCAGTTTCATTATGTAGGTGTGACTGATTGAAACATTGGACATGTGATTGATCTCAGTCTGCAGCCTCCTCCCCTCCCCCAACCCCTATTATTAATAGAATCACATGTTGGCCTTTCTGGCATGCCCAGTCCTGAAACTATGCAGGGGATAGTCATCTCATTAGCATAAACTCAGGTGTGGCCCCAGGAGCCTGAGTAACAAAACACTCCTATCACTCAGAAAATTCCAGGGGTTTAGAAGCTCCCACCCAGGAACCTACACAAAGACCAGACAAATTCCTTATTGAACACCTGCTTTTCTCCTCTCACTGCAAAGCCAGACAGGATGGGAAGCAACACCCCAGCCTCAGCCAGTGGCTCTCATCCGGAATTATTTACAAATGGGCTTCCTTTTACAAGACTTGAATTAAGATTTAAAAACAGAGGTGAAAAAAAAAATCACATTTTGTTCTACAAATTTGCTTTACCATGGGATTTCTTTTAGCTCAAACTCCACAAGGCATTTAAAAGCTAATACTAAGTCTACTCTCTTACATGCTTGCTGTGAACCCCTCCTGCACGTGGAGATTTCAAACGCCAGAGGCAGACCGCGCTGTTCCCGTCCTAGGCTGCTGCTTCCTAGCAGTGGGACCTTGCGGGCTGTCCTAGGGTGTGTGGCCCTCAGCAAATATTTTTACAGGGACTCATCTCTACACGGGAATTTGAGTCACCTTAAAATCAAGGCGTCAGCACCATTCTAATGCCTCATGCAATCCCACAAAGAGATGCTGTGCTTGCCAGCAAGCACCATCTATCTGGGGGGGCACCCTCTCGAAGCTGGACCCAATTCAGGGCCTTGGGACAGCCCTATTGGTGCAGGTCTTTAAACTCCTTGGGTGGCTGTCACCCAACGAGTCGGGTAAATAAGCATTGGAGAGATGTGAGGACCAACGCCCCCAAGGGTCCCACAGCCCCTCAGGGATGGGAAGGCCTAAGCCATGCAACAGAGCAGTTCCTAAGTCCCTTGAGTTTGCCAAGGTCTACTGGTGTTGCTGGGCATTGGACAAATTACTTTATCTCTGTGTGTCTGTTTCCTCATCTGTCAAATGATGATTACAATAACACTGACCCCTTAGAGTCAATAGAAGGACAAAATGATTTAATACATGTAAAATGCTTAGAAGTAAAGCCTGTCATAAAGCGAGTGCTTTTTAGGTATTAATTCTATTTTATGTTTTTTGGTTTTTTTTTTATTCAATGTTGACCTTTAAGGAATGCACACAATTCTATAAATCACCTGCTATTTTAATTCACATTTTACTGATGAGGAAATTGGGATTTTAGAGAGTTAAAATAATTTGTCCAAGGTCACATATGTATCTGGTAAGTGTCTGAGTCAGGATTCGGGTCCAATTTAGCCTGACTCAAAGGCCTGCTCAATTTGCCATATGCTTTACTACCCTCCCATTTGCTCAAAAGTCAAATACATGGTATGTTTCAAAAATCCTAGCTAATGTATACACAGATACATTTGCATGGCCTGCTATCAGTGCAGTGGCATTCTTTCTGGAGTGCAAACTGCAAACCCTGGCTGCTAGAGAACTTTCTAGAAGAAGGAGCTGTGTAGCAGAGTGAAAGCTGTAGTGCCAGCTCATTAGCAAGCACATAAACACTGAAAGAGTGAATGACACTACAGCTATTTCTCCACACAGCGCCCAGTGCCACAACCTGCCTTCCTCCAGGAACTAACAGAGCTTCATCCAACCTTCCCAGTGGGCTCTGCCAAGCCTCTCTGCTCCCTGAACCCCCGGAGCAATGTTCGAACACCCTGTTCTTCAGCCTTGCCTTTGGGAGGGAGGCGTTCACTAAGGAGCTCCCAACCGAGCTGTGGTTTTGGTTTTGGGAGGAATCACTTAGCAGCGTGCTGATGCACAGAGTTGAAAAGGAAACAGATAATTCCAGGAACAGCCCTGAAGGCAGTTTCAGCAGAAGAGGAGGCACGTTAAGGCATAGAAGAGAAAAACAGTTGGAACTTAGAAGAATCGACCAAAGCAAGTAAGTCACGTAAGCTAGGATGAAACCATTGGGCTTCGGGGCCTTGGGCGAAGCTAAGAATATCTGTGCCAAGTACAAATTCTTGACGTCACACTTAGAGATTTGGAGCAGAGAAGCTAAAAAGAAAGGCAGGGAAAGGAAGTCACACCCACTGCAACCAGAAGTGAGTTGCCCAACAAGGGAACCTCCCTGTTGGAGCTATTCCAGTAGCACCAACGTCAAAGACATTGCCAGTCAGTTCAGAGACTTAGCAGGTGAGGAAATATGGCCCTAGGAACCTGATGCTGTACATCAGTGGTACAGAAAGCCTCTCGGTTATGATTCTGACCTACGTAGGAAGGGGCAAGAAAGACATTTTTGTGCGTGTGTGACTTTGCGGTGTTTTTGCAGAGTCAAATAGTTTCGAATGATTCCATAAGGCAGAATAATTCTCCTTCTGAAAACTGAATGTGAGAACAACCACAAAAATCCACCTATCGAAACCTTCAGGTGATTGAGCGCGTATTGAGCTCCCATGTCGGGATAAGTATAATTTGGCATTTTTATTTTTGATTCGAAGGTGGTCATAAAGACCCTTTCAAAGACGTAGGAAATGACGCAGTGAGAGCGCCTGTGAATGGGAAATGCCAAGACACTGGTGACCGTGCAAATGGAACAGAACCAAGCCACGAGCTGTGCAGCTAATTCCACAGGCCAAGGTCATGCAGTTTCCCTCAGTGGGGTGTGAGTGTTCCCAGCAGGCCAGAGGCTCTGCAGCTCACGCTGCCCAGGGCACTGGTCAAGGTCGTACTGGTGGACTAGAGGTAAAGTGAAGGTACTGATCACTAAATCTCCTTGCTAACAAGTAGATGGATCTGGGGACACAATCCAGCCATGAGTTCTGGAAGTTTCTGCTGCTCTCTTCCCTCAATATTGGGTGTTAACTATGACATAAGTGACATTTGTCTTCAGGGTCCTTTGCCCTTTCTCTTTCAGCCTCCAATGGGTCCCACTCCTACCCCAGGAGGGGATTTGAGGGAGCCTTTCCCTCTTCTTTCAACTCTCACCAAGTTCTAGTCCCGAGCGCTCCAAATTTGACACCAGGAAACTCGACTCCTAGTCTCTGCCACTTAGGATGCCGTGTGATCTTTGGCAAGTCACTCCACCTCTCTGGGGGCTTGTTTTTCTCATCAAAAATGAAGGGGATTGGATGATTTCTAAAAATCCCCTTTAAAAATCTTCTAAATTCTATGAGTTTCCTGTGAGTAAAACCGGGCCTGTTCACATGTCTTGGGTCTAAAGCCACAGAGCAGCCCAGGGGGTGAGCAGTCACTTCGCCTTTGGGTCTACGTGAGAAGCAGACAGGGAAACTGATGAGAAACGTTACAGGCCTGTGGCCCCCTGGCCCAGATTGCATGGGAAGCAAGGGTCGTAGACATCATGGACATTAACGTAAGCAAAGCTTTTGCTTTTTCCCGTCATTGAGATCAAGAACAGTCACGTACCCTATGAGGTAGCTCTGCTAGACATGGGCCCCTTGGAATATTTGTTGGCCTATTATACATTCAAGGATCTAGAAATAAAAGGTTATGAAAGTGAATACTATTTCAAACATTTTCTCTCTAACAAAGCTCACCCTTCTCCCCAGCACTATGGGAATAGTACTCTGTCTCTTTAGTGACTACAGATTCCATACCAGGAATTGTAATGCTCAAGAAGTACTTTTCCTGGTTTATGTTATGCTTTTTACAACAGCCAATGATAAAAAATCTTCACAGCTGCTGTTTGCATGGTGGGTGGGGAGAGCTGAGCTGAAATGGAATTGTTTGTGGTTCTTTTTTATTTTTTATAGAGATGGGGTCTTGCTATGTTGCCAAGGCTGATCTCAAACTCCTGGCCTCAAGTGATCCTCCTGCCTCGGTCTCCCACAGTGCTGGGATTACAGGCAGGAGCCACTGTGCCTAGCCTATTTGTGCTTCTTTTGTCTTGCCATGAAATAACAGTGACCTTCAGCAGAACTTGACCAGGTCAAGTACTATCACTTCAACAAAACCTAACTCAGGCCTCTACAAAGGTGAAAGACATGGAAACTTTGAACTAAGGAGGAATGGAGGCCAAAAGCTGGGTTTACTGGGACCCAGGGAACCATCTTTCTTCCTTCATTGAGTTCTAAGCACTTGCTTTCACTCACTCGCTAATTCCTAGGTAGTGATTTGAACCCACGGCTGTGCTTGTGGGCAAGTCCAGTAACTGGTGCCTGTCTTTCCCCCTTGGGAAAGGGTCCACCTCCAAATCAAACACAGGATGCGTCTCAAGGCATCTGTTAGTAGATCCAGGCAGAATCACCCCAGGGGAGTGTTCTAAGCTCAGGCCAGGAGAATGGACTTATTTTTTAATCTTGCACTTTGCCCTCCATGACTCCTCATCTCATTTTCTGCTCTTGGAGAAATCCTTCAGTACGTGGTCCTTCCGGGAGGATGCACAGCCAACCAGCTGTGAAGCACTTTCAGAGCCCAAAATAGAAAGTCTGTGAGCTCGCCGCTCCCTGGGGCCCATTCTGTGCCCGCCTGCTCAGATGCCATGGGAGTGAGGTGGGGAGGGCTGGCTCCTCTGAGCAAGAGGATACGGTTTCTAAGTCACCACCCTCACAGTTCTAGAAATCATCTCAAATCTCTGCCAGTTGTGGCATTATCGCTAATCCCTGGATTCCCGCCCCGACATGATATAAAAATAAAAGTTGATTGCTTTCTAAGATTAAATAAGCTATACACACCGATTTTAGGATTTTGGAGGGTTAGAGAGGTACTTGGAAATTGTCAACATCAGACCAACCTATTAAGAGGAAAGAAGGGGAAATGCGTTAAACAAACAAACAAAAGCCTTTCTTCTGCTCTGCTAATCTGCCTTGAGATATGATGACTCATGTTGGGTTGCCTTGGTAACCGTGACATAAGAGGGAGTGTGTGTGTTGGTGGGGAATCCTTTCACATCCCATAACTCATCCTGTGAGTGCTGAGAGCTGACCCTTTGTGCACAGACATCGCCCTTTGGCAACCTGGAATCACTTTGCTGTTGCGTAGTCTGACCATGGGCTGCTTGTCGCTGATCGTGGTCCCTGTGTGAGCAGTTTCGATGGACAGGGCATCTGTAAGTCGCCCAAGGGCACCTGGAGTGTGATCAGAGGCTCTGTGAGCCCTTCTCCACTTTCTCTCCGGCGTTCCTGATGGGGACTGTAGTTGGTCCCCATCTAATGAGGACCTCTGCAGCCTCGGGGTGGTTTTAGCCCTTGGGAAATCTGGGCTGTCCTCCCTGGCTGTGCCTTGTGGGTGGGCACGTTTCATCAGAGATACCAGAGGCATCCCCAGCTGGGAAAGGAGAGTTAGAGTGTGTGGGTCCCTGATCTGCCTTTTGTAAGTCCAAGGAGAAGCTCCTCTAATCTCTGGTTTGCTTTAGAACACCAGCCGCCGAGAAACAATGCAACAGTAACTTGTTAAGCTAGACCCTTACTTTGAAGCAGAATTTGCAGCAAAGGCTAAACATTCAGGTGAAATCACATCACAACAAATCCTTTCTGGCAGAAATGCTTCAGCTGAGCTATTCAGTATCCCAGGAAGACATCTGGATTCAGCGAGTTTTCTGTGACTCACGATCCCAGGCAGTGACCGTTTTATGTGGTTCTGGTCTGGTAACTTACTGATACCATGAAAAGCTCAGTAAAATGAGATTTGTCAGAGAATGACTTGTATCCAAGTATAAGTGGTGTTATTAGGGGGCAACATAGATGTCAAAAAAATTAACCAATTCCAATCAGTGTGACCTTGGGCAAGTCCCTTTAAATCTATGACCTCAGTTTATCTATTTTTAATGACGAGGCTAGTAATATCTTTCAGGGTCATGGTGAGAATTCCAGGAGAGAGTGTGGGAAAGCGCTCTGTGATCTGGATATGACATTCCAGCAGAGGCTATTACCATTGCTTCGGAGGAGGTTTGAATTCCAGCCAATACAAGTACATCACAATGCTGGACCTTGACACTGTATTGTCATGAGATTTACAATGTCTTCCATTAACAGTAACAAAACAAAATCTGGAATTTTTCTCGAGCTTTACTGAAGTATGATTGACAAAAATTATATATATTTAAGGTACACAATGTGATGTTTTGATATTATACATATACATTGTGAAATGATTACCGTAATCAAGTTAATTAACATATCCATCATCTCCCATAGTTACCCTCAAAAAAATTTTTTTTGTGTGTGTGGTGAGAACACTTAAGATCTATTCTCTTAGCGCATTTCAAGGATATAATACATCATTAGTAACTATAGTCGCCATATTATTGTACATTAGATCTCCAGAACTTATTCATTTATAACTGAAAGTTTGTAACTTTTGACCAATGTATCCTCATTTCCCAGTTTAATATTTTGAATGTGAAATAAGAATCTCATGTATCATACGTAAGGCATGTGTGTTCTAGATCCCTTGCTGGGATGCAACCAGGACAGTGAAGTTGGAAGCGGGAAGGAGGTGGAGTACACACTCCCTGACACCCCCTGCAAGCCGTTGTTCCCAAGGCAGTAGTAGAGTGGCAAGGTGAAGAGCAGGGACCCGGAAATCAGACACACCTGGGTTCCTGGTGCGCTTCGCTGCTCCCTAGTCTCTAACATCAAGCAAGTCACTTAACCTCTTCGGTCCTCAGTTTCACCTTTTGTAAAATGACTTTTGTAAATGAGCCACAATAATGACTCATGGGTTCCTTGTGACATTTAAATAGGCCAATGCATGTAAACACTTAACCCACTGACTGGTACACAGTGAGTACTCAGAAAAGTTCTTTGTTAATAATTCCTGTAATTGGTTTATGTTTCCTTATCATTTAATGTTTCTTTTAGATATGGAACTTCTTAAAATAAATCACTTAATTCTGGGCTCATTTTGCTGTAGGTTGAAAATATTAGCACACCTATAATTACCATTTCTACTTATGACTTCAGAGGCAGCACATGTGATAACAGGAGAGCATCTGGCACAATGCCTGGCACACAGTGAATGTTCTAGAAACCTATTATAATGGAATGAGGACATGCAAAAATCTGCAATGCAAGCCAGGCATGGTGGCTCACGCCTGTAATCCCAGTGATTCAGGAGGATCACTTGAGGACAGGAGTTCGAGACCAACCTAGGCAACATGGAGAGACCCTGTGTCTAAAAAAGTAAGAAAAAATTAGCTGGGTATGGTGGCATGAGCCTGTAGTCCCAGGAGGCTGAAGCAGGAGGATCACTTGAGCCCAGGAGTTTGAAGCAGCAGTGAGTTATGATCAGCCACAGGATGACAGAGAGAGATCCCATCTCTTAAAAAAAAAAAAGCCTGCAATGCTGGGTGCAGGAATTTAGATTGACTTTGATAATCAACCCGGAGCCACTGATGGTTATGGAGCAGTAGAGAGCATGCATGATCACACCATACCCAGGCTTTAGGAAGACACCACTGAGAACCAGAGGCAGAATGAGTTGAGTGGGAAGATGTCTGGGTGTCAGGAGATTATAGCTATGCTGCTGGAGATAGAATAGAGAGAGTGGGATACATTGAGATGCATGGCAAATGTGGAGCCTCCAGGGAGGATTTGGAGGCTGCGGGGAGGAAGCAGTGAAGGTGAGTAGAAGTCTTCTAGGTCAGGTCATGCGGGGTGGAGATCAAAGTCAAGGAAGGACTCTTGGGGTGTGGAAGCGGCACGTTCATTTGGACAGTTGGGTATGAATGTGGAAACACATATTTAGAGCTCAGAAGAGAGGACAGGCCTTGAGCTAAAGTGGAGGAGTCTTCTGCCTAAGGATTACTACAGAAGCCCTGGGATTCTCTGCTTACATCCAAGCTTGGAGACAGGAGGAGCCCCAGGAGAGAGAGGCCAGAGAGGCCACTGTCTGTGAAAAGGGGAGAGTGGAGTATCACGGACCTTAGGAGGACATTAGACTGGGATGGCTGGTCCAACCAGACTTGTAGCAAGAGTCCAGCTGGTTCCAGAGTCAAGAAGGCTGGATTTGTAATGAGAAGGCCCCTGGGAACTCTAAGAAATCCTCTGCAGAGAAATGCAAGGACGTGCAAGCAAGTGGTGGGAGGAGGGGGCTGAGTTCAGGGGAGAGCCAGCTGCCCAGACGCGACTCAACATACCAGGGTATGGGTACCAATCCTTTAGAGCAGGTCCAGGTCTTGCCCAGGAGGATGCCCTCCCTTCTGAAAGGTGCTTGTCAAGGGCATTGTTTCTACAGGGGCGCAGGAGTCAGGAGATGCTGTGGGATTCAGCAGGGTGGCCTGGGGCAGGTGTTGTTCTGACCTTTAGGTCCTCATCTCTAAAGTGAAGTGATTGATGCAGGTAATCTCTAAGATGTCTCAGTAGACAATGACTATTTTACACTGAATTTTTCTCTTTATGGCAAGAACAAAATTCAATTAATTAAAAAAAAATATCAAAACCGGCACTGCACCAAGTCTCTCCATTGTTTTCCTCTCTAGTTTCCTGTATCAGTCTAAGTTGGTATCTTTTCCTATGTCAGCGTCTGGTCTTGGCTAAATCATCACAATGCCTTGTTTCAAAATCTATAAAAGAGGAGAAGAGAAAGAAGAATGAAAATGTGCCTTTATTCTTGCCTGCCAGTGATTATATTTGGAGGCAAGTTGGGGATTGGGAGATAAATCTTATTTGATCCTCATCTCATAATAATTCTGTGGGACATATAGAGCAGGGATTATTTTCCGTATTTTACAGTCAATGTAGCTGAAACCAGAGAGGTTAAGTAACCTCCTTAAACTCACACAGGTAATTAATTAAACATTTACCGAGAACCTCCTGTGCTTGCCTTCAGGAAACAAAGACGAATAAGGCATCAAGGAGGTGTGTGAGCTGAAGGAAATGACTTAACCTCTCTGGCTTTGGTTTAATCCCCTTTAAAAGGCAGAGGGCTCCATTCTGTGATTCACTCGGTCCTTACATTTCCCACGTTAGGATTTGGTGCCCAGGTCTCTGCAGCCTCCTGCTCTATCACAGGAGAATGTTGGTGCCTTTGCCTGGGCTCTATCTGGCTCTAGGATGTGGGAGCAGATCTCTGGGGCAAGAGGTGAGGTGCCAGTTTTCCTCCAGGCAGATGTGGTTAGAGTGTGGGCTGTGGAAGATGATTTTGTGTCTGTTACTCCAAATCACAGTGAGATGGGGGCCCAGGGAGTGGCTATCAAGATTCACACCAGATTGTTATTTGGGGTAATTATTAAGCCAGTGCCACCTTCTGCCCAGCATACAGGCTGTCTGGAACATTCTTTAGCATCTTCCCAGACTGCAGCTCCTGTGGGAAATGTAAGTCTCTCTTCCATTTCCCTAATCTGTCCTTGCTGTTAATATTAGGTCCTTAAATATGAAATGTTCGATTTCCAATCAAATGTGTAGTTCATTGTATCTCAAACAAGAAGCAGTACAATTAATCAAAGTATGGGCCCAAACTATTGACACAATTTTGGCATGTTAACGGTAGCTTGTTTATGCCAGCGGTGTCAAGAAGCCTGGAGAGTGAGTGGTGATGAAATCGAGAAAGGCATTTTATACACTTGTTGAGAATTGAGTATTTTTCCTTGCAAGAAGTGGTCCAAAGCCTGGAAGAAGTGGTAGTCAGTTGGTGCAAGGTCTGGTGAATACAGTGGATGACAGAGAGTTTCCAAGTCCAGCCTCTGTAGTTTGAGCAGCATTGTTTGTGCGACACGTGGTCAAGTGTTGTCTTGCAAGAGGATTGGCCGGTCTCTATTGACCAATCTCAACTGCTTAATCACAAGCATCCTCATTATTTCATCCAATTGGTGGCAGTAGACATCCGCTATAATCAATATACCAGATTTCATGAAGCTGTTGTAGATAATACCAGCGCTGGACCACCAAACAGACACCATTAGCTTTTTTTGATGAATATTCAGTTTTGGACTGTGTTTCAGCACTTCCTCTTTATCCAACCATTGTGCTGAATACTTGTGATTGTCAAAAAGAATCCATTTTTCATCACATGTGACACTACGGTGTAGAAATGGTTCACCTTTATGTCGTGACAGCAAAGAAAAGCAAGCTTCAAGACGATTTCTTTTCTGATGCTCATTTAATTCATGTAGTTCCCATCTATCCAGCGTCTTTACCTTGCCCATTTATTTCAAATGGTCCAGTATTGTTGGAATAGTAACATCAAACCTTGCTACTAATTCACGCATAGGTTGAGATGGATTCACTTCCACTACAGCTTTCAGCTCATTATCCACCTTGGTTTCAGGTTGCGCAAGCAGCTCATTTTCAAGATTAAAATCATCAGAATGGAACTTCTCAAACCATCGACATATTGTGCGTTCACTAGCCACATCCTTCCCAAACACTTCGCTGATATTTCTGGTGGTCTGTGCTGCATTGGTTCCACGATGGAACTCATATTCGAAAATAACATGAATTTTTGACTTATCCATGGTTTCACAAAAATTGCTCTAAAATAAAATTTGAAAGATAATCATAAGCCAAACCAGGCATTTGAAAGACTGAGGATGCACTTTCACAATAAACATAAAACAAGAAGTGTCAAAGTGAAATGTCCGAGATACCAACTGTCAAATTTAGCGCTTAAGGAAATCGGTCATTTCCTACTTAATAACCTAAATATTTTAATTCCTACACTTGTGGCTGATCAGTAGCAGAGGATCAGCCAGACTAA